>OU612044.1:107972407-107977407 GCA_914767935.1 Coremacera marginata | reverse complement strand
AACACGCTTGGTGAAGAAGTCACAATAAGAACGGTTACCAAAAATATAACCATAGATATCAGAGACATGGATGAGTCAACAGACGAAGCCGATCTTGTCAACGCCCTTATGGAAGAAACAAAGGTAGAACAACCCGCAACGTTTAAAATACTTAATTTTAGAACATCGTTTGGAGGGACCAAGCAGGCGCTTTTTCAACTACCTGAGCATTTAGCAGCTCCACTACTCCGCGCAGGACAAATCAGAGTAGGATGGGTCATGTGTAAACTGAGAAGTAAGATAAGAGTAACGCAATGTTTCAGATGCCTAGAACAGGGACACATTGCAAGTCAGTGTAAGGGAACCGATAGAGGCAACCTATGTAGAAAATGCTGTAATCCGGGACACAAGTCTAAAGAATGCAAAGCGGAAACGAGATGCATACTTTGTCAAGTAAGTGGCTCAATAAACGTTCGGCATTATATTGGTAGTACAGCTTTGCAAACAACAGGAGAAACAAAGCAACAAAACTATCATGAAATTCCTGCAGATCAACCTCGGACGGGGAAGAGAAGCACAAGACCTGATGATGCAGAAGGCGGCGGAAGATAATGCAGATATACTGTTAATAAGTGAACCGTACCGAAACCCATCATTTCAAGTTTGGTACCAGGACAGAAACCATCGCGCAGCCATTATGGTAAGAAACAAGAAATATGTAATAAGCGAGGTTGACGAAAGCAACGCTGGCTTTGTATATGCAACAGTGGAAAAAACTAGGGTATATAGTTGCTACTACTCACCAAATATTGATAAAAACATGTTTGCAGAAGCTCTCAACGTACTCGATGATTCCATCAGATCATCAAAATATAAAGTGATAATCGGAGGTGATTTCAATAGTAAATCTCCGGAATGGAACTCCAAAATCCTAGACAATAAGGGTTCTATAGTATGTGACATGATTGCTAGTCTTGGTCTTACGGTATTCAATACCGGAAATAAACTTACCTTTCGGAGAGGAACAGGCGGAAGTATTATTGACATAAGCTTTGGAACAACAAACCTCTACAATGAGAAAACGAATTGGAAAGTGCTGGAAAATCTTACCTTAAGTGACCATCAATACATTTCGTTTAATATAAATGATTATCTTAACACAAACATCGAACAGGTAGACCTCCCAAGATGGAATGTCAGAAAACTTGATGATTCAAAATTGTCCGGATATATCACACGCGCTAAAGAGAGAAACGTGATCAGCCGAACTGAAGTAATAAACGTAGAAAATGCCGCAGATACACTGACGGAGGTTCTTACAAAAGCTTGTAATGTCGCAATGCCAAGGGTTCGAAAACATAACAACAAACGTCCAGTCTACTGGTGGAATAATGAAATACGTGAGCTGAGAGCGAAATGTCTCGCAGCACGGCGGGCGTCAACACGTAATCATGATAACCAAGACCTAAAGTACGAGTACAAAAGATCACGTAAATCCTTAAGAAGAGCCATAAAAGACAGTAAGAAAAGATGCTGGACAGAGCTATGTAATGAAATAGATATTGATCCATGGGGGAAACCATACAAGATTGTGATGAAAAAGCTGGGCGGGATTAAACCTATACCTGGCATCACAGAATCAGGATGGGCAAAAACCATAGTGGAAACATTATTTCCTTTTGATGAAGATGGACTAACAAATGTACCAAAGCTACAAGTCAACGAAATCACTCCTTTGAACGTAGATGACATTAAACATGCATGTAATAAACTAAGCATGGGAAAGAGCCCAGGACCAGACGGCATACCAAACGAGGTCATAAAAAAGGTATCTGATATATGGCCGGAGTTCTTACTTGAAGTTTTCAACTCATGTCTAGTGAACGGGATCTTCCCTGCTAAATGGAAGATACAGAAGTTAGATTTATTAAGGAAGGGAAATAAACCACTAAATGAGCCTAGTACTTACAGACCAATCTGCATGCTGGACTCTCTACGAAAACTCTTAGAGCGCGTAATTCTAAAACGTTTAGAAGAACAAATAGAGAACCTTAGAGGCCTATCCCATATGCAACATGGTTTTCGCAAAGAGAAGAGTACGGAAGATGCCATAAGCGAAGTCTACAAAAAAGCGATGCAAGCCAAAGCAACAGGAGAATACTGCGCAATAATAACACTGGACGTAAAAAACGCTTTCAACACAGTGAAGTGGAAAGTGGTACTGCAAGCATTTAGGAACAAGGGTGTAGACAGCTCTCTCTACAACCTAGTAGCAGACTACCTCGATAATAGAATCCTTCTGTATGAGACGGATAATGGTAGAAAAGAGTACCGAATAACAGCCGGAGTTCATCAGGGCTCTGTATTAGGACCATTTCTATGGAATATAATGTACGATGGCCTATTGAATCTGATCCTACAAGAAGGCGCAAGACTAGTAGGTTATGCGGATGATATTGCTCTTGTTGTAAACAAGCAAACTGCAAAATTGATCGAGATAGTTGCTAATGATAGCCTATGCCGTTGTAACAGATGGCTGCTGAGAAACGGCCTACAACTTGCTGTGCCAAAAACGGAAGCAATTTTAGTGACAGATCGCAGGGTCTATAAAATACCGAGGATACGACTACAAGATAGTGAGATACCCTTCAAACGGAGCCTATGCTACTTGGGCGTACAATTGGATAATAATCTTAGCTTCAAATATCATGTACTGAACATTCGTGATAAAGCCTTGAAAACAGCGACATCATTAGCCAGAATAATGCCAAACTGTAGCGGCCTAAAGCCGCAGACAAGAAAACTAATAAACAGCGTAGTACACTCCCAACTTCTTTATGCTGCCCCAACCTATGTCAGGGCACTGAATCTGAAGTACAACATTAGGGAATTACAGAAACCACAGAGAGTCAGTGCTCTTCGTTTCACATCAGCTTACCGTACAGTATCTACAAGTGCGGCATTAGTGCTTGCAAGTATACCACCAATAGACCTACTAATATACGAAAAAGAGGAAATATATACCCAAACTAATCGCATAAGTTGCGCCAACACTAATTCACTAGAGCGATCGAGAAAAATCGCAGAGATAAGAAATAAGGCCAGGGCCAATATAATAGCCAAATGGCAAGAACGTTGGAACCGAGACGAGAATGGTAGATGGACCTACAGCCTTATCCCAAATATAAAAGCCTGGATAGATAGGAAACATGGAAACCTGGGCTATTTCTTAACTCAGGTGATGACAAATCATGGTAGTTTTAATAAATACCTGCAGAGATTTAAAATTAAAGAAACCACTTGCTGTGACTCATGCGGAGCATTAGGAGAAGATGCAAAACATATAATCTTCGAATGTGAAAAGTGGTTGGAAGACAGGCAAACTCTGAATGATATGATTGGTTTAACCCTAACTCAAGAGAATATGGTAAACGTAATACTAAAATCTGCAAATGCATGGAAATTGTGTGAAAATTATATCAATAAAATATTAAAAGAAAGGTGCTCAGTAGTTTCGAACCTCCTTACTTAGAGAAAGTGAGGAGGACGTAGAAACTTTATAGCAAATAAGCCCCCGTCCTGATGAAATGCTGAAGCGGTTCCGGGGTGGAGTTGGTGGAATTATCGTAGGGCCACTAGATGATAGCGCGCTATCACTACGTCCTATAAAAAAAAAAAAAGATATAGATATAGATATAGATATAGATATAGATATAGATATAGATATAGATATAGATATAGATATAGATATAGATATAGATATAGATATAGATATAGATATAGATATAGATATAGATATAGATATAGATATAGATATAGATATAGATATAGATATAGATATAGATATAGATATAGATATAGATATAGATATAGATATAGATATAGATATAGATATAGATATAGATATAGATATAGATATAGATATAGATATAGATATAGATATAGATATAGATATAGATATAGATATAGATATAGATATAGATATAGATATAGATATAGATATAGATATAGATATAGATATAGATATAGATATAGATATAGATATAGATATAGATATAGATATAGATATAGATATAGATATAGATATAGATATAGATATAGATATAGATATAGATATAGATATAGATATAGATATAGATATAGATATAGATATAGATATAGATATAGATATAGATATAGATATAGATATAGATATAGATATAGATATAGATATAGATATAGATATAGATATAGATATAGATATAGATATAGATATAGATATAGATATAGATATAGATATAGATATAGATATAGATATAGATATAGATATAGATATAGATATAGATATAGATATAGATATAGATATAGATATAGATATAGATATAGATATAGATATAGATATAGATATAGATATAGATATAGATATAGATATAGATATAGATATAGATATAGATATAGATATAGATATAGATATAGATGATAGATATAGATATAGATATAGATATAGATATAGATATAGATATAGATATAGATATAGATATAGATATAGATATAGATATAGATATAGATATAGATATAGATATAGATATAGATATAGATATAGATATAGATATAGATATAGATATAGATATAGATATAGATATAGATATAGATATAGATATAGATATAGATATAGATATAGATATAGATATAGATATAGATATAGATATAGATATAGATATAGATATAGATATAGATATAGATATAGATATAGATATAGATATAGATATAGATATAGATATAGATATAGATATAGATATAGATATAGATATAGATATAGATATAGATATAGATATAGATATAGATATAGATATAGATATAGATATAGATATAGATATAGATATAGATATAGATATAGATATAGATATAGATATAGATATAGATATAGATATAGATATAGATATAGATATAGATATAGATATAGATATAGATATAGATATAGATATAGATATAGATATAGATATAGATATAGATATAGATATAGATATAGATAGATATAGATA
>OU612044.1:107823791-107966291 GCA_914767935.1 Coremacera marginata | reverse complement strand
GCGTGATGGATGCGTCCCGGATTTTTATTAGCTAAAGTCGTCGAACAAATGCCTGTCGCTACTGCAGTTGCTATATCAAACAAATATGTTTGACCGTACTTTCGATAGTAATTCCGATATTTGGTGGCATACTTCCCTCAACAAATGGAGTCGCTCAACAAATAAATAGAAATAAAAAAGTATCTAAGTAAGTATATGAGAAATAATTTAAAAAAGGTTTAATGCCCTACTTTGTGTAGACAGAATAACTATTTAGTACGCACCGTATTTTCTACGTTTTCTATTGCTTTGGATATATTGCCGGTTGTGTTGTGGGGTACTAAAAGCGCTTCTGCTTGTTAAGTAATCGCTTTCGTTGGTCAACTCAAAATTGTCTCTTAAAGTGTAAGCCTCCAAGTTTGCTGATATTAGTCCCTCCATACGCGTTGAAATTAACATTCGACGCTCGCCATGTTAGTCAAAAATGAAATCGATTTCCTTTTCTGGAATTTGGTATTGAACGCTGCACGAACACTCATTTCTGGCACATTTGCAATGAGCAATGTCAAATAATTCTTCATTGAGACTGTTTATTAAATGTGGAAAATTCGCACGAGTATTATGTTTTATTATATCCTGATAAGTCGCAACGACTTTGTTGACTTTTTTATGATTCCATTCGATGATATAATTAGTATTGTAGTGTTTTTCCATATATCGATCATTTCATATGAGACGAGGCTAGAAAAGTTTTTCAACGGTAACCATTGTTTTGATGCTTGGACACGAACCTTACTTGATGCCAGTTGTATTTCACGCAAGATATCTGCTTTAGTTGGCAATTTTTCGTTGTTTAAAATAATCGGCTTGCCCAGAATAAAAATATCTTCTTCATAGAGAACAGTTTCAACCGCCGTTGCTATTGTTCCACTGGATGCAGAAGCCATTGATTCATTAATTTCAGTGTTAATAATATCTATTTCATTTCTCGCCATGGATTTTTTAATTTTCTTAACACACTCTGCACACAAATGAATATGACACTTAACTTTTTCAGTGTTATCTTAAAAACCTGAATGGTTTACTTTCCTTAGCTTTTAATTTATAAATTGACTGTTAATACTAAATAAATAAATAAAAAAATACTTTCCTTATTTCCAAAGTGTTTGATTCTACTAAAAAAATGCTCCTAAATGAAGTGTATTTCTTTTCTCGTACAGAAGATCCTCGCCAAAGTTTTCCTTGTTTTTGTGTTTTATAAATAAACTTTTTCACAAGGTTTTTCAATTTGTTTCTCTGGATGTTTAAAGAAGGTATACCCACAAGAGACAGTTCTAATAATAAGAATGCTTAAACTACTATTTATAAAAAAATAAACCTTTTTAAAGATACAAGAGTTTGTTAAAAAATAAACCTAATAGGTAGAACAGGTGCATGAAAAATTTTATAACCGGCAGATCAGGAACTGAAGCTAAACTGAACCCTCATTAAAAAAAAAAATGTTGTACCTGCCACCACTGTACGTGTTTGATCTCTTGAAAAATTTGCATGCATACGTTATTTTAAGTGGTTAATTAAGATCTATGGGGGTTTTTGTAAAAAAATACCTTAAGATAGACTCCTGTACAGAAGTAGTCGAAAATATGGCAAATAATGGTTTTTTCATTTTTATGCTGACACCACTGTACGTGTTTGATCTCTTGGAAAATTTGCATGCATCAATTATTTTAAGTGGTTAGTTTAGATATATGGAGGTTTTTGTAAAAAAGAGTACCTTAACATGAGCTCCAGTACAAAAGCAATCGATAATATGGTAAATAATGGTTTTTTCATTTCTATGCTGACACTTCTGAACGTAGTTCGATCTCTCTCAAAATCTGCATGAATAAGTTGTTTTTAATGGGTAATCAATATCTGTGGTGGTTTTTGGAAAAAATTGTACTGTAAGATGGGCTCCAGTACAAAATTAGTTAAATATAGGTTAAATAATGGTTTTTGTTTCTATGCTGACACTCTCGTACGTAATCCAATCTCTCTGAAAATTTGTTTTCAGTTTTTTGGAGAACCAGGAATTTATTAAAAAAAGAAAAACATATTTTCTGCATTGTTTTCCCGTCCTATTTCATTATTTAGGGGTGAAATTGGGTGTTAATTTTTTGATACACCCTAGAAAGATTACCTATATATGTATTATAATTAGAGAGGATTTTTATGCCTTCATATTTTGCTTATAACTCGTACAGGTATCGGGCAAAGACAGAAATGTTTCTTGCTAAAAACTAATATGATTACCACTATAAATGTTTTGCATATTTCCATATTTTGCATATTTTACACATTCTGCATATTTTGCATATATCTTGCATATTAATTGCATATTTTGCATATATTTTGGATATTTATTTGCATATATTGCATATATTTTGCATATACAGGTACAGGCATCACCAACAACAAGATCCAAGGCCTAGGGTCGAAACAATACAACCTGTTTCACTCTACAAATGAAGGTAAGTTAAGGAGCTGTATACTTGCGAAAAAATCCATTAATATGTTTTTTCTCCCTAGATTCAGCAACGGAGACGTAGTGGCAACCAGCGTAGAAACAAGGTCAGCAAAACTGATCCTTTGCTCTGCGTACATGCCCTATGAAGAGGCGAACTCACCAGTGCAAACAGTCCGCGAGTTAGCAGAACATGCTAACACAAGCAGGGCATTCCTGGTCATCGGTTGTGATGCTAACGCTCATCACTCGCAATGGGGCAGCAAAGACATCAACAAAAGGGGTGAGTCTATTTTTGAATTTATCATTACCACAGACCTTATTCTATACAATAGGGACAATAGGCCAACATTTCAGAATAGAGTCAGGGAAGAGGTAATCGATCTTACTTTAGCTAGTAACTCTGAACAGATTATAGTCGATAACTGGGAGGTGTCACAGAAGGAGTTGTTTTCGGACCACTTTACGATTCTCTTTACTATTGACTACGATCCCCAATTAAATAAACATTTTAGGAACCCATTAAAAACTAACTGGGAAAGGTATTCAGTCTGGATAAGCAGAAATAATGCAGCCCCTGACACAGAATACCTCCCAACCGATGTATCTATTGACAATGCAGTCGAGTTTATAACGGGAAATATGAACCCGGCTTTCAAGAAGTTCTGCCCAAAGTCTCGAAGTCGCAAACCTGCAAATACGAGTTGGTGGACCAGCGACCTCGAAAAGAGGCGATCAGAGGTTAGAAAACTTCACCGGAAGGCCTTCTTAAGGAAACTAGAGCAGGACTGGACAATCTACAGATCCATAGGTTAGGTATGAAGGGTCGTGCACCGTTACCGGCGCTTCCGCGGAGGCCTATAGGTCCATTACGAATCCCTTTTTATAGTTGTGGTACCAAGTTAAACCATTGTTCCGATTTGTTCCTCAAACCATCCTGTGATTTTTATGAACCTCCAGATGTCTAGCAGTGGTGTGTTCACCAACTCTTCCAAGTCTTTGAAAAATCTGTTCCCCATGTGTCGGAGTCGACGATTCTGTAGACTTGGACATTCGCATAGTAGGTGAGTTATTGTTTCTATTTCCTCCGGGTCTTTGCAGCTCCGACAAAAGTCTGGCGCTGTTATACCTATTCTATTGGCCATTACCCCAATGGGGCAATGACCCGTTAGAACTCCAACAAGGATCCGGATTTCCCGTTTGACCAAAAGCAGAAGGCTTCTAGTTCTTTTCTCATTTAGCTCAGGCCAAAGCCTTCGAGATATGTTGCAGTCACCTCTGGAAGCCCAGTTTGTGTTGGCAATATCTCTGGCTTTTAGTTCTATACTCCTTTTGACGACGCCTATTGGAATGTGCACATCTGTGTCAGCTCTGTTTGTACTTGCGGTTACTCCACGCCTTGCCAGTTCATCTGCTGCGTCGTTCCCTTCAATATTGCTATGTCCGGGAACCCAGCAGAGAGTGACGTTGTGGGTATTGCAGATACTGTTCAGTGCAAGTTTACAGTTTTGCACCGTTCGAGCCTTCGTCGTTTTACTGCTCAGTGCTTTGATGGCCGCTTGGCTATCCACAAAAATTACTACCCTTGTAGGGGTAAGATTTTTCCTGTAAATGGCCCGTGCAGCTTTTTCAATAGCATATATTTTTGCCTGAAAAACGCTACAGTAATCCGGGAGTTTGTAACACTCTTTGATTTGTAGCGTTTCACAGTATACACCCGATCCAGTTCCGTTTTCCATTTTGGAACCATCAGTATATAAATGGAGATCGCCGTAGGATTCTACAGCCGTTTCTTCCCATTCTTGTCTGCTGGGAATGGATGTGGTGTATTCTGTACCGAATCTTACACTGGGTATGATATAGTCGGTTGCTCTTTTCGATTCCTCGGTTCCAAAGAGATTTAGAATAGATGCGTGTCCGAATGTGCTGCTTTTCCAGGCTCGTGATTCGTTGATTCGAATCGCGCTCTTGGTCGCCGAACATTTAAGGAATTCTTCTACGGAAAGAAGATTTAGCATCATATCTAGACCCGCCTGTGGCGTAGATCTCATGGCTCCTGTTATTCCTATGCACGCTAACCTTTGAACTCCTGTTAGGAAGCTAAGGTAGCTTTTTTTATGCGTTATCGTCCACCATACGAGAGCACCATAGGCAAGGATGGGTCTCACGATCGCTGTATACATCCAGTGGATTATGTGCGGTCGCAGTCCCCATTTCCTGCCAAATGTCCTCTGACAAGCGTACAAAGCGCACAGTGCTTTTTTCCTTCTTTCCTCTGTGTTGCGTTTCCAGCTCAGCTTGTTATCAAGGATAATTCCAAGGTATTTGGCTTCCGTGGAAAGCTTCAGAGTTACTCCGTTAAGTTTCGGTAATGTGGAACTTTCTATTTTTCTTTTTCTTGTGAACAGAACGAGTTCGGTCTTTACTGGGTTAACACCAAGTCCATTCGATTCTGCCCACCGCGATAGTTTATTCAATGCCGCAGACATTAGTTCGCTAATTGTTTGCAGGTATTTCCCGCATATTAGGATGGCAACGTCATCGGCATAGGCTACCACTTTTGTTCCTCCAGTTGTGAGTGTAGTGAGAATTTTGTCAACCACAATTAGCCAGAGAAGGGGGGATATGACTCCTCCTTGCGGTGTGCCTCTTGTGGCTTCTTTCCTCACCACGCTTATTCCCATTTGTGAGCTTATACGTCTGCTATTGAGCATTTTATAAATCCATTGGGTTATTTTACTGTTAACTCCTTTGTCTACTAAAGCATTTCTTATAGAATCTGTATTTACATTGTTAAATGCGCCTTCGATATCTAAAAACGTTGCTAAAGTATATTCTTTGTGATGAAGGGTTCCTTCTATGACCGAAACCACCTCATGCAGTGCCGTTTCTACCGATTTACCCTTAAGGTAGGCATGTTGTACACTACAGAGATTATTATCGTTCACAGATTCTCTTATGTGAAGATCTATTATTCTCTCTTGCGTTTTCATCAAGAACGATGCGAGACTAATAGGCCTATAATCCTTTGGTGCTGAGTGTATCGGTTTCCCAGCTTTAGGAATGAAAACAACTCGCACATCTCTCCAAATTTTAGGAACATATCCTGTCTTGAGGCAGCCGGTGAATATTGCTATAAGCCAGGGCATGATGCTAGGAAGGGCATGTTGCATCATGGCCGGTAGGATACCATCTGGCCCCGCAGATTTGTAGGGCTTGAAGGATCCGATCGACCATTCTACAATTGACCTTGTAATAATGTTGGGGAGTTCTTGTAAAGGTTCTGGCATTGTTATTTCCAAGTTGTTGTTAGCATCGTTTTGACCCGGTTCTGTACAACCTGGAAAGTGAGTTTCCATGAGTAGCAAAAGCGTTTCTTGGCTGGATTCTGTCCAGGATCCGTCGGACCTCTTAAGGTATCCCGGGACCGTTGGGTCTTTGGATAGCGTCTTTCGAAGTCTGGCGGCTTCACTGGTGTCCTCAATGGACTCGCAAAATTTTGTCCAAGATGTTCGCTTAGCTATTCTTACATCCCTAGTGTAAGCATTTAGCATGGATCTGTAGATTGTCCAGTCCTGCTCTAGTTTGCTTAAGATGGCCTTCCGGTGAAGTTTTCTAACCTCTGATCGCCTCTTTTTGAGGTCGCTGGTCCACCAACTCGCATTAGCAGGTTTGCGACTTCGAGACTTTGGGCAGAACTTCTTGAAAGCCTGGTTAATTTTTCCCGTTATAAACTCGACTGCATTGTCAATAGATACATCGGTTGGGAGGTATTCTGTGTCAGGGTCTGCAATATTTCTGCTTATCCAGACTGAATACCTTTCCCAGTTAGTTTTTAAAGGGTTCCTAAAATGTTTCTTTAATTGGGGATCGTAGTCAATAGTAAAGAGAATCGTGAAGTGGTCGGAAAACGACTCCTTCTGTGACACCTCCCAGTTATCGACTATAATCTGTTCGGAGTTACTAGCTAAAGTGAGATCTATTACCTCTTCCCTGACTCTATTCTGAAATGTTGGCCTATTGCCCCTATTGCATAGAATAAAGTCTGTGGTAAGGATAAATTCAAAAATAGACTCACCCCTTTTGTTGATGTCTTTACTGCCCCATTGCGAGTGATGGGCGTTAGCATCACAACCGATGACCAGGAATGCCCTGCTTGTGTAAGAATGTTCTGCTAACTCGCGGACTGTTTGCACTGGTGGGTTCGCCTCTTCATAGGGCATGTACGCAGAGCAAAGGATCAGTTTTGCTGACCTTGTTTCTACGCTGGTTGCCACTACGTCTCCGTTGCTGAATCTAGGGAGAAAAAACATATTAATAGATTTTTTCGCAAGTATACAGCTCCTTAACTTACCTTCATTTGTAGAATGAAACAGGTTGTATTGTTTCGACCCTAGGCCTTGGATCTTGTTGTTGATGATCCAAGGTTCCTGGATGAGGGCCACATCTACATTCTCCTCGGACATGCACAGCATCAAGTTGTCGGTCGCTGCCTTACAGTGATGCAGGTTGATTTGCATCACTTGCAGCTTCCTCCTCCTCTCAGCTATTGTTGGTTCAGCCTCTTCACCTTAATGGATCCGAGGCCGAATTTGAGCATGTCCGACTGCTCCTTAAGCCAGCCCGTGGAAGCAGCGTCTACAGAAAAGAGAAGAATTTTCCCTTCGCTGCCGTGACTCTTCTGCGACCTGACCAGCTTCCACTCCTGAATTCTGGCGTCTTTATTCTGCGCCGCCAAAAGCCTCTGAATAGACGCATCCTCGTGCAAAGCAGGAGGAGGAATCCATACAGATACCTTGTGGCGAAGCGGAAGCGTGGATTTGGAGATCACCTTTAGTGAAGCTCCCTTCCAAATTTCACCAATGTTGGCGATGGTTTTGGTCAGGAACTCCAGGGATTTCTTCGATCCACATCCAACGACTTTGACTCCTTGTTGCCAACCAGCACCGTCGAACTTGTAATCGTCGGGATCACCGTGTTCGACGCTAGCCATCATAGCTTTAAGGATATCATTCTCTACAAGCAGCCATTTTTCCCCCGTCATAGAGCCGTCTGGGTCAGTTGCGTCTATAATGGCTGCTTGTAGCTCCTCTGGTGAGTTTTCGAAGCTCCCCCCTGCTTTTCTTCGCTTTGAACAACTCGCAGCGACCTCTGCTGAGTTTTCGAAGCTCCCCCGGGTCTTGCTACGCTTCGAACAACTCGCAGCGACCTCATCCGCAGATCTTTGCCGTTTGGCCGTGGAACCAGGTGTACAGGGAGGTTCTCCTCTCGAAACCGTGGTCAACCCCCGGTTGGTCCCTGTTTGAGGTAACCTTGGGTTGACCTTGTCTCGCTTTACCTTCTCCTTGGTTCCGCCTTTTCCACACTCCTGTTTGCCGCTTTTGACGACATTGGAGTAGGAAGGACCTGCCTTAACCGTCGTTGCCCCTTCTTTCACTCCCTTGCTTCCACCTATACCGCAATCCCGTTTGTCACCTATAGCAACCTTGGATTGGGACGGTTCAGCTCTGTGCCCTCTATTCTTCCTGCCTCTTTTCCTCCTCTTTCTACCTCCCATTTCCCTCTCCCGTTTGTCGCTTTTCCCGTCATTGGAGTTGGGTGGACCAGCCTTGCAAAGACCCTCATCCGTGGAAGCAGGTAGAGTTGTGGCAGCTTCGTTCGTCGATGCTTTGGGGGCATAGTGACGTTCAAAAGTGTTCACTCTCTTCGTGTGCTTCCTGATGAGAGCCTTGTCCCTGGAAGTAAGAGTAGTCGGGTCTGCGGTTTTCATTTTCAGCAGATAGTTCTTAGCAGTCCTGTAGAACTTTCGTTGCATGGCTTCTTTCGAAGCAGATCTACTGTGGACTGCTGCACTACCCGCCTCAATGACCGTCGCGTCGGAGTCGGAGTTGAGAAGCTCGTCTTCAGTCTCTGAGCTAGGAACTTTGTGAAGGACTTGAGGGATGCTCGATTCCTCCGTGTCACTTCCAATGCTCAACCTGCCCAGAATCCTCAGAGTCGCTGAGTCCAAGTCCCCACCCGCGTCGGTGTTGTCCTGTTTGGTCAGAGTAGGTCGCCCTATGCTAGACCTGCCAGTTTCCGTCGCAGTTGCCGTTTCGTCTGTAGTAGTTTTTGTTGTTGTCGCCTCTGTACATTCTTCCTTGTTGTTGTTGTTTTTAAAGGTTTTGTTCATTTTTGGTCTCACGAGTAGCTAGGGAAAGTACGTCATCCATGCCAGAGCCCCGCATACCATGGAAAGGCCACAATTACTCACTGAGGCGGCCAGGTATCAGTGAGGTCTCCGTTCCCATACAGCCGGTATTACCCCCTGGCTGCAAACCATCCAATAGGCACGGTGCAACATAACACCCTGGATTAGGGGGGGGGATAGCTCTTTGTTCATTGCTCCACAATAGCCTGTACGACATGGGTAACCCTACCAGAAGCTTGCGCTCCCGTCATCATAGCCCATTGTTTCATTGCAACCTAAGCCTCTACACCACGACAAGGTGGCTATCCTTCGTAGAGGTACAGATCCATGCTAAATGCTTACACTAGTGATGTAAGAATAGCTAAGCGAACATCTTGGACAAAATTTTGCGAGTCCATTGAGGATACCAGTGAAGCCGCCAGACTTCGAAAGACGCTATCCAAAGACCCAACGGTCGCGGGATACCAACTCCGCCAGGTTTCGGCCTGCCTGTCCCAAGCCAGGATAAAGGAGGAGGGTTGGTTATGGGCTACGTCCCATGCCGTAAAAGGTTAGAGCCAACCAAGAGCTCGGGGTGGCGCCCATCTTGGTAGCAGGTCAATATGTATATCATTTTGAAAAAGCCTGCGATGGAATAGCAATGGTCCATAAAACTTGTTAGCACGGGGATAGTCAAACCCGTCGAAAAAATGGGGTGCCTTATCTATCCACGGCATGGAGACATGGCCTATATGGTCAATAAAAAGCAAAAAAAAAATGGTGTCTTAGGGCACAAGGAGTGTCACGTTAGTGGGCACAATATGACCTGTGACGCTGGGCACAGGTCAAATTAAATCGTAGGTACTTCGTTTAGGGTATGGTGATCAAACCATGCCTTGAATGGAAGTGCCAGTCATGTACGAAACAGTGCTATGTGCACAGTCAAAAACAAAAATTCTTATATATGTATATAAGAATTTTTTGTCTCTTTGGTGGGATGTTGTAGACCCCCATTTTCGACGGGACCGAGTTGCGCAGGTGACTATCATGGGTTGGCCCTTCGGGGAGACTCGTGCTGGCTGTGGTTTGTGCACATCGCTTGCACAGGTCTAGATTGACCGGCAGGGTCGCGCAGTAGTACGACCGGGCTGGCATACCTGCTTAGTATGCAAGAGATTGGATAGGTCTCGTGGTCTTAACCAGTAGATGGTAATGAAGGTACGCCATCTACCGGTAGCTAAACTGGTACTATTAAGGGCAGTATGGAATTCTTATTGCATACTGCTTTTACAGAATAGGGCACACGGTAGTGCTTTTGTGTTTATGAATGTGACATCTAGTACGTGGTTGCTTTTCTAGTGTCACTTGTATATACAGGTCTGTGAAGAGTATTTCAGGTGCACATTTTTTTTATGTGCATTTTTTAAAACTATATGTTCATTCGTGAACTATAACTCCAAAGTATGTTGACCCAGAGGAATTATGCCTTAATTGGCAGGGGTCCTCTATAAAAATACAAATGAATGTCCCGGGATACCTTAAGAGGTCCGACGGATCCTGGACAGAATCCAGCCAAGAAACGGTTTTGCTACTCATGGAAACTCACTTTCCAGATTGTACAGAACCGTATCAAAACGCTGCTTACAACAACTTGGATATCGAAGGTGCATTTAACAATGTAAATACAGATTCTATAAGAAATACTTTAGTAGACGAAGGAGTTAGCAGTAAAATAACCCAGTGGATTTATAAAATGCTCAATAGCAGACGTATAAGCTCACAAATGGGAATGAACGTTGTGAGGAAAGAAGTCACAAGAGGCACACCGCAAGGAGGAGTCATATCCCCCCTTCTCTGGCTGATTGTGGTTGACAAAATTCTCACTACACTCACAACTGGAGGAACAAAAGTGGTAGCCTATGCCGATGACGTTGCCATCCTAATATGCGGGAAATACCTGCAAACAATTAGCGAACTAATGTCTGCGGCATTGAATGAGCTATCGCGGTGGGCAGTATCGAATGGACTTGGTGTTAACCCAGTAAAGACCGAACTCGTTCTGTTCACAAGAAGAAGAAAAATAGAAAGTTCCACATTACCGAAACTTAACGGAGTAACTCTGAAGCTTTCCACGGAAGCCAAATACCTTGGAATTATCCAAGATAACAAGCTGAGCTGGAAACGCAACACAGAGGAAAGAAGGAAAAAAGCACTGTGAGCTTTGTACGCTTGTCAGAGGACATTTAGCAGGAAATGGGGACTGCGACCGCACATAATCCACTCGATGTATACAGCGATCGTGAGACCCATTCTTGCCTACGGTTCTCTCGTATTGTGGACGATAACGCATAATAAAGCTACCTTAGCTTTCTAACACGAGTTCAAAGGTTAGCGTGCATAGGAATAACAGGAGCCATGAGATCTACGCCACAGGCGGGTATAGATATGATGCTAAATCTTCTTTCCATAGAAGAGTTCCTTAAATGTTCGGCGACCAAGAGCGCGATTCGCCTCAACGAATCACGAGCCTGGAAAAGCAGCACATGCGGACATGCATTTATTCTAAATCTCTTTGGAACCGAGGAATCAAAAAGAGCAACCGACTATATCATACCCAGTGTGAGATTCGGTACAGAATACACCACATCCATTCCCAGCAGACAAGAATGGGAAGAAACGGCTGTAGAATCCTACGGCAATCTCCATTTATATACTGATGGTTCCGAAATGAAAAACGGAACTGGATCGGGTGTATACTGTGAAACGCTGAAAATCAAAGAGTGTTACAAACTCTCAGATTACTGTAGCGTTTTTCAGGCAGAAATATATGCTATTGAAAAAGCTGCACAGGCCGTTCACAGGGAAAATCTTACCCCCACAAGGGTAGTCATTTTTGTGGATAGCCAAGCGGCCATCAAAGCACTGAACAGTAAAACGACGAAGGCTCGAACGGTGCAAAACTGTAAACTTGCACTGAACAGTACCTGCAATACCCACAATGTCACTCTCTGCTGGGTTCCCGGACATAGCAATATTGAAGGGAACGACGCAGCAGATAAACTGGCAAGGCGTGGAGTAATCGCACGTACAAACAGAGCTGACACAGATTTGCACATTCCAATAGGCGTCGTCAAAAGGAGTCTAGAACTAAAAGCCAGAGGTATTGCCAACACAAACTGGGCTTCCAGAGGTGACTGGAACATATCTCGAGGCTTTGGCCTGAGCTAAATGAGAAAACAACTAGAAGCCTTCTGCTTTTGGTCAAACGGGAAATCCGGATCCTTGTTGGAGTTCTAACGGGTCATTGCCCCATTGGGGTAATGGCCAATAGAATAGGTATAACAGCGCCAGACTTTTGTCGGAGCTGCAAAGACCCGGAGGAAATAGAAACAATAACTCACCTACTATGCGAATGTCCAAGTCTACAGAATCGTCGACTCCGACATATGGGGAACAGATTTTTCAAAGACTTGGAAGAGTTGGTGAACACACCACTGCTAGACATCTGGAGGTTCGTAAAAAGCACAGGATGGTTTGAGGAACAAATCGGAACAATGGTTTAACTTGGTACCACAATTATAAAAAGGGATTCGCAATAGACCTATAGGCCCCCGCGGAAGCGCCGGTAACGGTGCACGACTCTTCTTACCAAACCTAACCTACAGGTACAGGCAATTGAGTGCTACTATTTACGGAGCTGAAAGGTTATGTCGAGCTGAGCAAAAAATCGTGTGGGAGTGGGGGGGGTCTATTTTCACATTCTTAGGAGCTACAGGGTTAACTAATATTCACGACTTTGACTTACGTTATTGTTTCAAGCAGAAAATTATCATTATAAAGGCAATAACCTTTCTAACGGCATATCAACAAACCCCACCAACTTAATCGTTACCGAGTTGTGGTCGTATGAAGATGAAATCAATCGATTGAAACTACCAAATTTCAATTTTGAGTGCAAATTTCTCAGAATTTCGCGTAATAAATGAAATCTTTCTTAAGATCAATTTTGTAATTTATTTAATTTTCTTTTCAATGACACCAAAAACATAAACATATCTTAAAAAATAAAAAAGTTGGCTGTACTAAAAAAAGTATACTTATTAGAAATCAATGATATTATCTACTGCATAACTAATTGTAATGTCGTTATTTATCATTATTTTTAAATAAGTATAATTTTTTTAGTACAGCCAGTTTTTTTATTTTTCTTTTTGCTTTAATTGTTTCAATTTTTCTCACTTCTCATGACAGAATCTAAAAATTTTGTTGAGTGAACAGAATCATAATGATGGTATTGTATATTAAATACAAGTATCAAAGCTATGTGCAAAATTTAATGACATTTCTTTAATTTGAGCAGATTCTTAAGAGACTTTACTTTTAAAATAGAGCCACTTTGTATGGGAGGTGGGAGTGGCTTTCATCCGATTTTTTCCAAATTTCATAGCCAAAATTTATATTGAAGATCAAAGCTTACTTGGGAAATTTCAAGGCATTTCTTTAATTTTTGTGGATTTTTAAGAGATTTTTCGCTTAAAATAAAGTCACTTTGTATGGGAAGTAGGCGTGATTTTGTATTTAATTTGGTTCATTTCAGAACTCGATCTTTATTTTTTAGAAGAAGAACTACCTCAATCTTAGTAGAAGAAATCTGTAAGAGAATGGACAGTAATTTATCTAAAAATTCATTTTTTTAGAGTTATGGAAACTCTGCAAATTTTTAAATAACTCAACAGCTGATTCTTCGGAAACTTCCCTAAATTTCACATTATGGAATAAATATACTTACGCGCCAATTACCTCCTGTGATGTTGACCTTTTGTTGTGAATCAATTACAACCCAAACCAATGCATACTTGTAGGCACTACCTTTTGTGCCATACAACAACATTGAATTTATAATTCAAGGCCAATACCAAGTCCAAGTGCAACTGCATAAAAATGCAGTATCAGTATTAATGCACAAAACCGTTTAAACTATGGCACAACTTAACGCGAAACAAACGCGTGCCATAACTTAAACGGTAACAAGAGAGCAGCTTAAATAACAACCAATATCTGCAGCATGCTGTTGTTGCCATTGCTGTGAGAAATAAACTGACACCGTTGTGCCTTCTGCACCGGGAACAAAATGCGTTGACAGCATTTTAAATTAATATTTTATTGTTGTTATTATATGCATTCAGTTATGGTTATTTAAATTAATAAGATTTTATTGTTGTAATTGCATGAAAACAAAAATACGTCTATAGTATTTTTAGCTGCAAATAATCATTGGACAATAATTGAGACAAGAGAATTCCACCCTTGGGAAAATAAAAGTATGACAAACAAAATTGGTGTGTTTCCGTACTCACACTGTGTAACTTGTGGACACTATTTTCTGTTTCCGATCTTTCTGTGCATAAAATGGGAGAAGAAGAACAATTGTGAAACCGCAATCTCGAGCACACATTGTGCACAGAGAGTGCTAGAACTCAAGACTCCGAGTAAAGTAAGAACAAGCATCAAGAAGAACAAGCATAAACTTCACAAACAAATTGACTATAATTTTAATTGGCGCAATTTATGTTTGACATGTCTGCAGTCAAAATCATCTGTTTTGTGCTTCAAACTTCCTAGAAGCTGTTTCCGTACTTTTGCAACTATTCTCACAATTCATTTTTACTCTCTCATCCTATAGGAACAAACTAACTTGTTTTTAAAAACAACTTATTAAAAAACTAATTTAAAATAAACCAGTATATGAACTACTTTTAATTATATTAAGGCGGCAACTACTCTGGTGTTGACATATTTTAATTGCAAATTTTTATTAGATTACAAGTTTATATATATTTAACCATGTTATTTCATCAAATATTATTAACTTTAGGCCATCAGTAATAGTTTTCAATTGGTTATTTAAAAGCAATTTAATAAAGCAATTTATAAAAAAAATAATTTAAATGTAACTAATTTAACAAGTAGTTGAAAATATATGCAGACGAAAGACAATTGACTTATTTAGCGGATATCACCATACAAAATAAGTTAGTTCGTTCTATGGAAAAAAGTCAGAATTTCAACAAGTTGTGGTTGACAAAAAACTACTTTATCAACTACTTTTAAATTAGTTGATTTTCCTACAGGGCAGTTTGAACTTACACAAATCTTACACACTGTAGAGTACGGAAACACACCTAATGCAATACGAGCATTTTACATATGTTAAACCTAAGAATGTTTCCCGGGTAATTTTAATCTCGGTAAGAAAATAAGGAAATGCAAATAAACATTCTGGTATTGCGGAACTTTTGTAAATATGCTAACGCCCGCATGATACTTAATTTTTTTTTGTCCAATTTTAAAATCTGGAAACAAGTGGCTCGAGTTATGACCCCCACCAGCACCCACACATCAGCAGCACCACTAAAGCCACCCAGAACATTCAACTCAGTTTATTAACCCACTTAAGTAAAAATGTTTATATTAAGAATTCTGTAGAATTAATTTGCCAATCAACTTTTTTGTTTATTTAACTTCTTGGATCTCAATTGCTACATTGTAACACCAATAATCAATATTCGCACAGTAATCAATATTTCAATTTCAATATTTCTTCACTATATTACATTGTTGCATTCTTTTGCAGAATCGACAATTTAAAGTTCTTCTTGTAAACTTATGTTTAATTTTAAGTTCAGAATAAATTATAACGTCGTAAGAAACAGTCGTGTTTTAATTATCGTTGCCAAGTTGTGGAGGCAACTAAAACTTACATTTTTTTTGTGCTAATCTCATACGAGGAACTTAACTGGCGCAGTCGGCAGCCCGACTAACAAGCTGTTAAGTGAAAATATATAAAGAGTATTGTGCATTCATGGTGTGACGGTTTATCATACTGTGAAACTAACGTTGACGGTTTATCAGGGATAGAGCATACTCTAAAAGCTTAAAAATATCACGCATCCACAGGGTGGCGGCATACTAAACGGTGGAACTAAAATTGACGGCTTATCAGTTTTAGAGTGTATTTAAAGCAACTTCACGCACTGCAGCTTGTTGGATTTTGATCCTTAATAATCGGAAAGAACAACGCAGGAAATGGAAAAAATACTCTTCGTCCTGGGACTAAAAATACCCTTCATATCGGGCCAACTTATCCAAACTCAAAATATTAATGCAAACCAGGGCATCTTTCCCTTTCAGTTGGGTACTGCAAGAGCAATTCTATCATACACAAATATAATACACCTCATAAACCTCGAACAATACGGGTCAAACATTTTAAACATCGACAATACGTTAAAAGTCTTTGAAAAACACGGATCTTTAGGAAACTCAACTAACATAACGAGACTAAAACTTACGGAACTCCAAAGGAGATTTCGACTTTTATTACCATTTAAAAGACAAAGACGTGGACTACTTAATGGATTGGGGACAGTAATAAAAACAATAACAGGAAATATGGACGCAAATGATGCACAAGAAATAAATGAACAAATCAGAAATATAAAAGAAAATAGAAAAAATTTCAATGATGCCATTAACAACCAAATAATATATAATCATGTCCTAACAGAAAGGTTGAACAACATTACAGAACACATTAACAAAGAACAGGAAAAAATTGGAAATTTCATCAATAAAAATGCAAATAAGATAAAAGATATCGAGGACGTTGTTCACGAACAACAATATCTCAACCAAATAAATCATAATATCGAATACTTACAAACCATCTTATTGAAATTACAGAGACAATTACACTCGCTAAACTAAACATAATTTCTAAATCCATTCAAAGTCCTCCGGAATTAAATGAAATCTTCCAAGTTATACACAACCAATCAGTAAATATTCTATCCACTGAGCATATATACGAATTACTGAAATTACAAGCTTACTTCAACTCTTCTAATATCATACTAAATATCCGTGTCCCCTTCCTTTCTACCGAATCCTTTAATATGTATCATCTCCTCTTACTACCAATAAACGAAACCCTAGAAATAAGTACGAAGCCGTACATAATATACAATGAGCAAAAGATTCAATATTTGACCCAAGTTTGCCCAAAGGTCGAAGGTACGTATTTTTGCGAAGAATCACCATACTAAGAAGAAACAAACCGCTCACGCTGTATTGGGAAAATCATGAACAGCGAGCAAGCTGTGTGCCCCATGAACGATGTTGGACCGAAGCAGAATATCCAGCAAATAGAAAACAACAATATCCTATTAATTAATGTTCCCAAAACACTAATAAAATCTAATTGCAGAAAGAAATCCTTTTACGTTCAAGGGACAACACTTCTACGATTCAAAAACTGCAGCATCGAGATCAACGACATTTCCTACGATGATAAATCGAACGAATTTTGGGATGAGATATTTCTGCTGAACCTGCCTACACCAAACATTAATAGCAGCTCTACCCGAGATATTCTATCATTGCAGAAGATAAAACAACAGAATCTGGAAAATCAACGAATAATAGCAAAAACACAAATCACAACCTTCAACAACAGGATCATCACATACTCTGCAATATCATCGCTCACCATCCTCATCACCATAGCTTTCCTAATATTCCGGAAGAAAAGAATCACTAACTACATCATCCGAGATGATAGCATCGCTCTATCCACATCGAAGTCTCTGTGGCTTTCGCTCTACATTAAGGGGGGAGGAGTTATGACCCCCACCAGCACCCACACATCAGCAGCACCACTAAAGCCACCCAGAACATTCAACTCAGTTTATTAACCCACTTAAGTAAAAATGTTTATATTAATAATTCTGTAGAATTAATTTGCCAATCAATTTTTTTGTTTATTTAACTTCTTGGAACTCAATTGCTACATTGTAACACCAATAATCAATATTCGCACAGTAATCCATATTTCAATTTCAATATTTCTTCACTATATTACATTGTTGCATTCTTTTGCAGAATCGACAATTTAAAGTTCTTCTTGTAAACTTATGTTTAATTTTAAGTTCAGAATAAATTATAACGTCGTAAGAAACAGTCGTGTTTTAATTATCGTTGCCAAGTTGTGGAGGCAACTAAAACTTACATTTTTTTGTGCTAATCTCATACGAGGAACTTAACTCGTATGGGCAGGACAGACATATTTTGTAAGAAAAGGATAAACGTTGTTACTTTTTTATATCTGATGTTTTTAAGAGCAGCTGCATTAAATAAATTAATATTAGCTACACACATCACTTCCAATTCAGCATACATTTATATTAAATAGTTTTGTTTACTCTAAAAAAGTCAAATTAATTATTAACAGCAAAGTATATATTTGATCGAAACTTAACGAAGAACGAATTGAAAGAAACGGCAAAAAAAATGCAAAGAAAATACAGTCCGTCCTAGAAATTTTTCTCCAAATCGTACCATAGGCGTACTCACTCACACCAATTGAATCCATGCAATCTTGCTATTTGATCTGCTCTAGTTATAATTTTCAATGATCAATTCAGTTAAGTATCATACAGGCTTAAGCTAGATTTAAGTATGTAAAAATTTAGAAGAAGAAGCGAGCCCAGATATGTTATAAATATCTCTGCTAAATAAAGAATAGTTGGTTAATATTTCGAAGACACCAAGAAGTATTTCATTTCTTTTCTCTGGAGCAGACCAGTGCATATTGAAGTAAGTATAACGGGACTGGTAAGCTTTAAATGAAAAATACACACAAAACAAGTGGGGCATTTTAATGCTTCGACATTCGGCAACGCCTTGCTGTAAATTAAACCCAAAAGGCAGCACATGAAGTATCTTTATGTCCTGACGACATAAATATAATTCATGTGCATTGTCAAATAGGAGAAAGTTTTTAAAACATTTGTAAAAAGAATCTACGGGTATCCTCATAGGGAGGATCCAAACATTTTTGGCGCAGCCGGTAGGCTCCTTTTTGTTCACGGGAATATCAAGGATGTTTTAGAGAAAAAAAATATTTTTTTCGGAATTTTGAAAAATTTTGAGAATAAAAATAAAAATTCAATAAATGAAAAATAAAAACTTCACCTTTATAGGGTTTAAGTGGGTTTTATCACGCAAAATAGAAACGCGAACAAGAACATTTTTGGTATCAACTAAATACAAAAATTAAAGGTTTTTCTAACGATTCAGGTTCGCTGAAATTTAGTAGAATATATGTTCCAAAGTATAACTATTTAATAGCTTAGAACAAACAAAACCTAGATAAAAATAAATAATTATCGATGGCGGTTCCATCTCCCGCCACCTCTCGGATGGCAGGGATAAATTTGTGTTAATATAAAGGGTTAAGTCTCGTTTAACATCTGTTGAGTTTATCACTTCAATTCTGTTTGAAGTCAAGCAATTTTTTATGTATATATCTTATTTTTTATCTTCATTGTCAACATTTTTTTTTTCTCTACGTGGCGGTTTTGAAGAAGTTACCTGTCAATAACGAAGCCGATGCAGAAGGTTAACCTGGAAGCAGATTTCTATTGAAAAGGAAATATATGTATAAGTAATAAACAGTTAAGGAAATAATTCACCGTGGAAGAACATCAGTCCGCAAGGAGATTGAAAACGTGATGAATTTTGAAAGGAATGTTTTGATATGTAAATTTTGAAAAAATTTTGTTATTCTGTATTGTAGATGTAAGAGAAATGATTGAATATAGAAGAGCTCAGCTAAGTGCGTTAGAAAGGGAACGCGGTAGTTTTAGTTGTTTTGCTTTAAATGGATCACACTAGTGATATAGAGATGAGGACTCTAGAACTCATAGGAGAATTGGAAAGGTTTTTAGAAAGCTTTGCTGCAGTCCAATACAGTGGGAAAAAATTTGACAAAGGTAGAAGAGGCAGACGTAGTGTTTGATTTCATTGATAAGTATCAAGAGCACAGGAGTACGGCTCAGGCAAGGAAATTTAAGGAATATAAAAGAGATTTTGAGGCTCTGAAAACAAAGTTAAGTGAGGTGCAACAACTACGAATAGGAGACCAAGGTAGATCAGAAGAGCTAGATTTGGAAAACGTCAGATTGTGAGATCTGTTGCAAAGAAAAGGAGTCTCGACAGAGTTAGTAGAGAAGCTAATTGCCCAACAAGCTAGAGTGGACTTTGATTTTGATTTTGACAGTTGAACAGGCAAATGCTAGAATTAGAGAATTACACGTACAAAACAGGCATTTGCAGGAAGAATTGAAATTGGCAACAGAAAATTCATTGCATCATAAAGAGTCAACAGACTTAGAGACAGAAGAAGGGGAAAATATATATGAGAATATAGAAATTAAAGATATTTTGATATATTAAGGCATTTTTTAGTAACCGATAATTATTGTTTCTTTAAAAAGAAAAATTTTTAAAAAATGAATAAATTTAACAAATTTGAATTTTAATTTTAAAATTTGTCGACGTTTCGCAGATTGTTTGTCTGCTTCATCAGTTCGTCTTTTATTAACTGGTTTTAAAACCATTATAATAACATAATACAAACATAATATAAACAAAAACATAACATCAAACTTACAGGTTTCCATACTGTACAACAACAACAATCATAAAACTTTAAAATTCTTATTGTTAGAATACATATATAACAATACATCTAACATAATTTATATGAACATTTAACATAATTTTAGCTTAGTGCGCTTTGATAGACTACGCTTATGTTGCCTATGTCCTCTTTTCTGTTTACAGTCTTTTTGATGTTTTTTTGTATATGTAGACTCTCCAGAATTAGCTTTGTGTTGTAATTTGTTTCTTTGTCAATAATCTTAAAATTGTCAAGATCAGCTGTGTGTCCAGTGTTATTGATGTGTTGTGCTAATACCGTAGTCTCTTTTCCTGTTTTTATGTCGTAGGCATGCTCGTTTATTCTTGTTCCCATTGCTCTCTTTGTTGTTCCTATGTATATTTTGTTGCACGGTTCGTCGTTCCCTTTACAGCTGATCTGGTAAATTACATTGCTTTGTTGTGTTTTGTCTATTGGTGTTTTCGGTCGGCTGAAAATTGTTGCTAATTTTGCAACTTGTCTGTGAGCAAATGTGATATGTACTTCTTTTTTGATGTTTTTGTTCATTTCTGTTTTTTCCCCGTTTATAAGTTTTTTATGAGTTTGTATGGATAGTTATTGTCTTTTAGTATTTTGGTTATTTTATTAAGATTTTTATTTAAAATGGTTCGTCGCTGATTTTTGTAACTTTGTTTATCATGTTTCTTGTAGTGTTGATTTTTTGATGTCTGGGTTGATTGGAGGAGTAATTAATTAATCTTCCCGATGCTGTCGGCTTGCTATACCAGTCAAAACTTAATTTGTTGTCCTTTCGATATATCTTTAGATCAAGATACGGAATGCTGTTTTCTTGTTATTTTTCTACACTAAATTGTAGTTTTAGATGGTAGGCATTCATCTCTTCCAAGATTTGGTCTATGTTATTTTTGTTTACAACCGCCAGAATGTCGTCCACATATTTAAAAATTTTTGTTACTCTGATGATCTTCTTTGTCAAAATAGTGAGTGTTTCCTCTACGGAAAAAAAAGAAATTAAAGATAGTATAATGAATCCGAACGCAATAGCTAAGACAGTAAATAATCTGGTCCCCTTATTCTCGGGAGCTGATTCACCAACAGAGGTTTTTAAGTTCATTCAAGGATGCGATCTCGCAATTAAAGCATTTAATGCTAACGAGTTACCACGGGTTAAAGACTGTGTTAAGTTGAGATCACACAGAGATGCTTTTGAATTATTCAGGAGCAGACAATTTGCCAATATTGAGGAATTTTACCTGAGGGAAACAACATACAATTAATTCTAATAGAATTGTCAAAATGTGTCTAAGAGCCAGGGGAAAAATTACAAGCATATGAAAGAAGATTAAGTTCGATAGAATCAACAGGGAAGGATTGCGTCGGAGATGAGGCAGAATTGTTGGGATAATTAAATAAGGTGGTGGTGACGGCCTTTAGGGTAGGATTGAATGACCCAAGCTTAAAACCAGTAGTGTTGACTATGGAGGGCAAGAATTTAGCCGACTTAGTGACTAAGGCGGCCGAAATAGAGTATATGTTGAGGAGCGCAGATCAATATGGATCCGGGGTCACACCGCGGAAATAGGTGTATGCGGTAGTGGACGAACCAAGGAATGTTGACAAGCAGGTTAGCCAAGATCGAGGGGATATAGATAGATTCTATCCAGATAATAGTAATAGAAAACAAAGTTTGCCAAAGACTATGTCGACAATAGTGTAAACAATGTCAAAAATGTGGAAAATGGCAGCATTGGTGTTGAGGATGTAAAAAATTAATAGGTCACACTGCAGTTGCCAAATAATTTATTTCTTATTTGTTAAAAATTAAAATTCAGCATTGGCAATTGTTAATCGCAATTCTACGTAGATTAATTTATTATTTATCCTGGTATTTTTGCCGCTTAAGAACTTTTATTTTAATGCAATTTAACAATGCAAAAATTAAAAATACTTTCTATAAAAGCCGGCTGCCATTTTGCTCAGCCAATCGGGCTATTCACAGTTTAAACGTAAATTAACAAAGCGTATTTATAGCATTTGTTATTTTTGTAACTGTGAACGCCTCAGTATGTGTTTGCTGTATTCAATGATTTTGCAACCCTGTTATGTATGCTGTAGATAGGGCATGATAATACGATACACAAAAAGCACGTCCAAGGGCTACTTTTATTTACGCGTGTTTGCGTATTTGCGTTTGCATGCAAAACAACAACAAAGAAAAATACGCTTACGTAAGTTGGCGTAAAAATAACAAATCGTAAATTAAACAGGCCTGCGTACTTAAACTGTAAATATCCCAAATAAAACACTTGGCCGCTAAGGTTCTGGGTTGCATAAAAATGTTAAATTATCTACACATGAAAATATTGTCGACACGTCGTTACTGCTGATTGTCTACACGACATTGTCGACAACGTCGAAAATGGTATTCTCACCAACATGTAACAATAAATCAGAAACATTATAGATTGTCTCAGGCCCATAGGGAAGAAATTCAGAACCAAGTAGAACAGCTTTTGAGAGACGAAATAATTAGGCCAAGCAAGTCACCTTGGAAGTCGCCATTGCTATTAGTGCCCAAGAAAGCAGGGAGTGACAAAAGGAAGAAATGGAGGTTAGTGATAGATTTTGAAAGGGTAAATGACGTCACCATCAAACAAGTTTTTTCAATTCCAAGAATTCATGAAATATTAGATAAACTAGGACACTGTAGATATTTTTCAACTCTAGATTTGGTTAGTGGGTACCACCAAGTACTAGTAAACGAAAGTGATAGAGAGAAAATAGCGTTTAATACAGCATTTGGGCATTTGGGAATATACTGTTTTGTATGTATAGATGATATAGTAATTTATGGCAAAAACTTCCACCAGCACGAGGAAAGGTTAGCACAAGTATTTCAGAGACTAAGGATAAATTGCTTTAAGTTGAATACGGAAAAGTGTCAATTCCTGCGTAAGGAGATATCATACCTAGGACACAAATGTTCAGATTTGGGGCCGTTAACAGACCCCCAAAAGTGAGAATGCGTAAAAAATATTTCCATACCAAGAAATAGAAAGAAAGTTCAAGCATTTTTAGGCTTAGCAAATAATTATAGAAAATTCATACAAAATATGTCACAA
The DNA here is from genome assembly GCA_914767935.1 of Coremacera marginata. Lineage (NCBI taxonomy): Eukaryota > Metazoa > Arthropoda > Insecta > Diptera > Sciomyzidae > Coremacera > Coremacera marginata. Next base: position 107,942,997 of record OU612044.1, on the reverse strand, counting down.
TTAGCCCCAACTATAAATAATTTATTGAAGAAAGACACAAAATGTCAGTGGTCAGAAAAATGTCAAGAAGCATCTAAAAAGATAAAAGAAGCTATAATTTCATCAACCGTGTTGGCGTGTCCCGATTGTGGGAAACTATTTTTAGTAACGACTGATGCAAGTGGGGAAGCAAGTATATAATTAAATAGCGCAGAAAAAGGTATTCGACAATAGAAAAAGAATTTTTAGCAATTGTATGTGCAACAACAAATTTTTGGGCATATTTAGTATGTAGACCATTCAAAATTTACACAGATCACCAACCCTTCAGAGAAATAGCGAATCTGAAAGACCAAACATCAAGATTAGCAACATTTAGGCATAAGATTTCAGAATATGAATTGAAAATAATATACAAACCAGGAAAAAGGAATTTAAGTGCCGACGCGTTAAGTAGGATACCACAAGAAGAGCAGAAATTGAAAGTGCGCAAGAAGAGGAAACATTAGATACAGAACCAAAAGTAAAAATTATAAAGGACTCAAAAGAGATAAAAACAATACTGGACAATTTTTACGATTCACCATTAGGAGGCCATCAAGGAGCCATAAAAACGTTGTTTAGAATAAGAAAAGAATACAGGTGGAAAGGGATGCAGAAGCCAATAAAATAATATGTAAAGAACTGAAAAAAATATCTAGTAAACAAGAGTTATAGATTATTGATAAAGTTTATATGGACATGGTGGGTATTCTGCCAGAGACAATATCCGGTGATAACTTATTATTAACATTCCAAGACGATTTTTCAAAATTCTTGGTTTGTGTCGCAATACCAGATACGGAAACGAGCACCGTTGCAAAATCATTTTTTAACGAGATTGTGACTCGTTATATTGTGCCAAAAGTGCTTATAACCGATAATGGGTCAAATTTTATTTCACATCTATTCTCGGACGTATTGTAACGATCCCCTTTACCAGGGTCTATAGCTGGGACAGACTCACGGCTGTCCAGGGTCGTTCCAATATTTGTTTTTTTGGACACGCAAATATTTCAATTGATCGTTACAATATTTATTCGATTTTACTGAATAAGTTGGGAAAATCTTATGACTAACAAGTTTAGATGAGATTAAGTGCTCGTGAGGCATTTTAAGATTTAAAATTTAACTTAGTTCAGTAGACCTAGTGAGATGCTTCTCACTAGATATATATATATATAAATATAAGATAGGGCAATAAAGAAAATATTCATAATGAGAAATAATAAAAGATAGGATCTTAATATAAGAAATGCACAAATAGGATTTAATATCACCGAATCCTTCGATTATGTTTGACCACGGCTTTTCTACTGTCTGGATGAGCGGAAGGCTTGTCTTCTCTAGGCGACGTGATGGGTCTCGTGGTGGGACTACCGATGGATGGTCGATGTAGTGATCCGTGCCCTGTGCCGGAGGTGACAATAGTCTACGGGCGGGATTGATTTGTTTTAGATACCGTCCTCTGACGGGTGACGTAGTGACAGGGTGTGATACATCGCACTCACTAGTCGAAACTGGATACCCAAATTCCTTTTCGGAAGATGTCTTGAAAACCAAGAGTATAAGGGTGATATAGGATGAGAGCGGCTGAGAGTGATATCGCGCTACAGCTTTCTTGAAAAGGATGAGAATACCGTTCAGGTGGAGTCACGCAGTGGCAGGGTGTGATACCTCGACACCACTGCGATCAAAATGTTTGGTTGGAATTTTAGGGATTCTTGGCAGGTATTAATTTTAATTACTATAGTTACACTAATCAGCCCCTATTCTCCTCTTACTTTGTCACAAGCACTCTATCCATTTAATTTCAATGATGACTACAGACCTTTGTAACCCCTCTCACCTTGCGAGACCGGACTTCCGTTGCTTCCTCGGGCTGCAATCGATTCCCTTGGAAATTTAATGATGTCCCCGATATTGGCTAAGCGGCTGTCCCGCTTGAAGCATCGTTGACTGTACCAAAGCTGCCGTTGATGATTCCAATAATACGAAGCTGCTCTGTCGGCAGCTCTGTCGTCAGCTCTGTCGTAGACTTTATTGTTATGACGCTGGCATTGTATGTGTTCAGTAATTATTTCAACGTCAACTTCAGCAGCGCGATCACGAATTTATGTAACTTCAACTAGAACTGGTTACTTCTGCGGCTCGTCAAGACTGATCCCTTTTGAGCGATTCTCTGGCCTTTTATAGTGCCATTTGAGTGACCGACTTGAGTGGCTCTCTTCACTCAATCGCTCACTGTTGGTAGTGGGCTTATGCTCAAATATCTACTGCGCATGTCCGTATCGTTGGTCATTCGCTCTCTCAATTTCTCACCATTCTGTCTGTATGCGTGGTCGTTAATATCGCCTGATTATCCCGTTAGTGCGTCTATTGTATTTTAATCCAGCTATCTGGCTATGAGGGGAAAAGTTGATGATGGTGTTCACGCTTGCCTCCCATTTCTGGCTTAATATGGTAGCATCGTCCGATTGTTCCGTTTTATTCTTCGTAGTAGTGGAAATACTCATGTTATCTTCGGGTGCTAAAATAAAAGTATGAATGAGAGTATATGGTATTCTATTCTAAGAGAGTGTCCCTGTCATCTCATCGATTAACCCCTACGTGCTCCATTTTACTCAATAGCATGCCCTATAGAAAATAAAACTCAGTTGTTGGGTGTAAAGCTTATATTAATTATATTGATAAAAATTAAAATCCAACAGGCAATCGTCACTTGTTTGACTGTTATAATTTTATGCTTGTCTATGACTATTTGTACACGTATAAATGCACCAGCACCTTTGGTGTGTAAATAAATAGGTAACAAAAATCAAATAAATAAATTCTGAAATGGCAAGTCGAGCTTTTCGATTAGTGGGGATTTCCACGGCCGGTTCGGTGGTTCGGCGGGTTAAGGCCCTGCATTACTTAGGACGCCTACAAATATTTATGACGGCACTTCGGTACTCGATGGAGCTAGAAAAGAAAAGCATGTTGGATAAAATTTTACGAGTAAAACATTTCCTTACATTTCCCCCTTACTTTGCGGGGCGTTCCGTGATATACACGGTCCCGCGCCTGTCAATCAATATCTTGTATTGAGTATCATCAATGGTAATTTTGGATCTGCCCCTTCGCCCCGGGGTCCAATTTGCGCGTCTTTCGTTGATGAACTCGCGCAGCTGGTTGAAAGCTCGCATCATATCTCCGGAATGCTTGGTGTATTTATGGTCAGACAATCCTCGTTGTCGTTCAGAGGATTTTCCGAAGGTGCTCTGAGTTCGCCTATTTGCTCACAGTCTTCGTCATCTGCCTCGGCTTCTGTCATGGCTCTTGGTGATTTCTGGGTGCCATCTGTGTCCCTAAATTAGGAGCCTATTATTTGTTGTATCCATGCAGTGGAACTCAACAGGTCCGATGTACACTCCACCCGTGGCATATGGTTGCCGGGTGAGCTCGAGGAATTCCTTGGTTCATCGGTCGACGGGTATGCTCTATTGTGATACGACGGTGTGGCATAGCTGATATTGCGGCTGTTGCCAGGCATTTCCGGAGTTGTTGGCACGGTTCTATTGGCGCTCGATGATGGCGCGATAGTGGAGCGACTGTGTGTATTGTTGATGCTAATGCGCAGGTTGGGCATGTATCCTGCGGCTGTGTTGACATCACGGTTGCTTGACACTTCTCTTATGTGGTCGCTTCCGGATGCACTATGTGCTGCAGCGCTGTCGTCATGGGTCGATAGCATGTGATGCTTCTGATGCTGGTGCGGTCAGGCACGCATCTGGTTGCTCGGGCTTGTGGCCGTGCTGTATGTTGCTGTCACGTTGGCATTCTGACCTGACGGCGAAGCGGTACCGCTCATGCAGGTACTGTATTTGTCTACAAAGTTGAATTCGATGTAACCCTGGTTGGGTAGTGATGACGGGGTTCCAAAACCCAAGAATGGTGATGACATTGTTACGCTGGCCGGACTGGCGTGAGCTTAGTGACCTTCTTATGAAGGTCGATCTTGATTATTGTGGATGATGTGGTTGCTTGAGGCGTGGTCCATTTGCGTGTCGCTAGATAGGCTAATAATGCTGGGACCACAGCTCGCGTTGTGACTACCGGTGGTGCCGTCTGGTGACATGGCTCTGGAGTCATGCCTGGATAGCCGAATGTTACAGTAACGATCGGGCGACCTGGAGGGGCTATCAGTCTCGGAACTGCTGTCAGACCCGCCACTGTTGGATGAGCTGCTACTCGTGCTACTTTGTGACGAGCTAGGGCTGGTGGTGTTAATGGTTGAGTGTAAGCATGTTGCGCCTTTGGTGTCTGACGTGACTGACTCCGGCTGGTTGAAAGCTGAGGCTTTTGGAGCTGAAGTGTCCGGACGGTCAGGTAAGTAGAGGTGGGCTAGACTGGCTCTGATGGGTTCGCTCACCATCTGTTGGATGAGAGTGGCCAACTCGTGACGTTTGTATGATGCCTCCACTGGGCGGAACCACTCAAGGCCTCCAACTCTTCGTAGGTCGGCGTGCGGCTGTCGCAGAAAGAGTTCCACAAAATGTAGCACAAACGCACCACAATCACTAAGATTGGTCTGCTGGGGCACCGCGACTGCGTGACATGACATCGAGTTCTCGTCCCAGGTACTCTGTGTGGTGCCGGCATAGATATTTTGCCACTCACATTGCAGATAGCTACGTAAAATCGGGGCCACATGGTCGCGGCGTGTGTTGGCTAGTGAATCAAGGATCCATATATATCCCCGCTGCTGAGATGGGCCGGGCCGTCGCTTGAGGCATATGATGGCCAGGTACCAGTGTAATGCTTCATTAATTGGCACAATGATGTATGACTTCTGTGCTAAATTGGTTCGTTTGGTCCAGCGACGAACACGTTCATAGCGATCCTGAGGTGTGAGGTTCTCTCCGGGCCGTGTTAGCTGGCCAAAGAAGTGTGTGCTGAACACATGCGTGTCGTTCTGTATATTCTTGGCCTGTTGGTGCCATAACCATGTCAGGTAAAATCGATCAAAGTTTCGTTTAAGAACAAACCACACTCTAAGCGCTCATAATCATTGTTATATAGAGTTATACTGCCTGGCCCTGGAGGGTAGGTTAGGATTACCCGTGGCACAGGTACGATAACAAATCTTGTCGTTACCTTAGAACTAGCACTTACCCTGGTAGCTTCATATGAGGTGTGTGAAGATGAATGAAGTTATATTTCTACCACTAAATTGGATGGTGCCGGTGGTTCAATTTGAGCGCCGCGAAGTTTCTCTTCGGGAGACACAGTGTCATTATCGTTCGGCGGTGTTGCTCTGGCCCTCTTCATGGTGGTTTCTTTGCTTTGGCTCTTTTACTTTATAAAGTCTGTAAAATTCCACTAAATAGTTTATTTGCCACTCTCGGGTCTTATCACTTTGCAAATTTATTAAATTTTTTTGTTCGCATGAATTTTTTTTCGCACTTGCCAATTAGATTTTTTTTTTTCTTCAGTAACACTTAAGCTAACGACAACGTTTGAATCTGTTGCGCTGCCAGATCGGTGAGTTGTCAGTGGTTGACATGCAACCACGGTTGCACTTGAAATCGTTTGTTGAGTGTTAAGACGGCAAGTCGACGTTTACATGGACCATCATGCTGGTTGTTACTCTATTTCCAAGCTGTAGAAGCAACTATTTAGTGAATAGTACTGCCATTAAAGTGTTGCTGATTAGCTTGCACAAAATGTAGAAAACTGCAATTTAGATGGTTTGCTATTATTTTATTCTTGCTCTTATTCATGATACATTTTGTTTTGTTGGGTTTTTTTCTAACAGGTAAACTATAAATAAATTTTGTTTTCGCTCAACGGGTGGTGCACAGAGTGAGGTGTCCTGGTGGTACTTTCTGCGTGACTATGGTGGGTTTATCCAATCTCCTTTAGGCTTTATGGATTATATGCGGAAGATTGTCATTTTTATTGTTTTCCCTTCTGAGTCATATGCAGAAGATTGTCATCTTTTATTGGGTTCTTCTTTTTTTTTTCTTCAGCTTGTCTGAAACAGTAGATGAGCAGTTGTTTTTGGCAGTTATTTACGGCAGATGCTGCTGCCAGTTTGCAGTTGTTTAAAGCAGATGCAGCTGCCAGTTGACAGTTGTTTAAGGCAGATGCTGCTGCCAGTTTGCAGTTGTTTAAGGCAGATGCTGCTGCCAGTTTGTAGTTGTTTACGGCAGATGCTGCTTCCAGTTGGCAGTTGCTTAAGGCAGATGCTGCTGTCAGTTTTCAGTTGTTTAAGGCAGATGCTGCTGCCAGTTTGCAGTTGTTTAAGGCAGATACTGCTGCCATGAAGTAGAAAATTTGGTTATTTAAACGACATTTGGCTCTTCATAAAACTTTTTAAGTTCACCTGTGTAAGCTTTACGTATTCGAGTTTCTCCTTTCTTTTTGAGTTGATCGATCACTGGGGATATCCACTGACACGGTATGGCCCATGGAACTTCGGCGCAAGTTTGGCTGCAAAGCTGTTTACGGCGCTGGATAATGGGTGTTGTTTTACCAGGACCATTTCTCCCACCTAAGGTCTCCAATCGCAACGGCGCAGGTTGTAATGTCGAGCCTGATCTTGGATCGCTTGACTGAGTTTATTTCGTACCAGACCGAAGATTTCTTGTAAAAGTTTAGCCGGATTTCTTGTAAAAGTTGGTCGGTGCTTGTGGTTCTTGTCCAGTGCCCGCAGTGTATTCGTCGTATAACGCGCCTGGGAGTCGAGGCTCGCGTCCCTGTACTAAAAATGCGGGGCTGTAGCCCGTCACGTCGGTTTTACTGGTGTTTAAAGCTAATGTGAGTTTGGGTAGGTGTTCGTCCCACGTTTGGTGTTGATCTTGGCTGAATTGGGTGATCATCGTCTTCAGTGTCCTATTAACCCGTTCAGTGGGGTTCTCTTGTGGCGTGTAGGGTGCCGTGAACTGTTGTTTGGTGCCGATCTTCTGCATAAACTTTTGAAATGGACGGCTGGTGCATTGGGTACCATTATCCGTAATAAGTACCTTTGGGACACCGAATCGAGCAAGTATGCGTTCCCTGAAGCCCTTGCATAGGCTCTCACTGGTGGCTTTTCGTAGAGGGACGGCTTCGGTCCATTTGCTGAACTTATCAAATAGCACAAGAATCATGGTATTTCCGTGGTTGGACCGGGGAAGTGGTCCCACAAAATCGGCGCACACGACTGACCACGGCGCGGCAGCCACGTGTGAGAGCATCTTACCTGCCGGCGTTTGTTGGCTCACCTTATAGCATTGACATATACCGCAACTTCTGACATATTTGCTTACGTCTCGGAAGAGGCCAGGCCAGTAATACTTGCTGGCCAGTCTAGCAATCGTCTTCCGTACACCAAGATGGCCCGCGCTCGGTTCATCGTGATTTTCTTGTAGGACCCTATCTCGCAGATGGGTTATTCCTCCTCGATATAATCGGTGAATTTTTCTGGATTATTTTGCACCTCCGTCTTCCGCCTCTCTAGCCATGAGCACCGCTGAGTCTCATCTGTTGTCGCTGTAGTCTGACGCAGATCTTCTAGGGGTTGTCTAGACAGCGCATCCGCTACTACGTTCAGCTTACCTTTCCTATATTGTGTGTCGAAATTGTACAGTTGTAATTCGAGGGCCCAACGTGCTATGCGCCCGGATGAGCTCTCAACAGAGTTCAGCCATTTGAGAGAAAGGTGGTCGGTAATTACCAGGAATTTATATCCTTCCATTTTCCTGAGGTAACTCCTTTAGGTAACATCGCATTTTCCTGATGCCCCACACAATGGCCAGACATTCCTTCTCTGTAGGGGTGTAGTTTTTCTCGGCCTGTATGAAGTGTCGGCTCGCGTAGGCTATAACGCGTTCTACTCCATCAATTTCTTGGCTCCTAGGCCGTAGTCACTGGCATCGGTCTGCAGCACAAATTTCTTAGTGAAGTCCGGACAGGGTAGTACTGGAGCTTCCGTTAAATTTTTCTTTAGGGTTTCGAACGCCTGCTGTTGCTTTGATGTCCATCGCCAGTGTTTTCCCTTTTTTAGTAAACTGGTCATAGGGTGTACTATAGTAGCGAAATCGGGGACGAAGCGTCGATACCACGAGGCTATCCCAAGGCAGCGTCGTAGCTCTCGAATATTTGTTGGTGGGGTCATTGTCTTGATTGCTGCAATCTTGTCGGGGTCGGTCTGGATGCCATTTTCGCTCACCACGTGACTAAGGTATTTTGTTTCTGATCGGAAAAATTTGCATTTGTCCACATTCAGTTTTAAATTGGCCGCTCTCAACCGTCGGAAAACTTCTCTTAAATTTTCAAGGTGTTCCCTTTTCGAATTTCCGGTGACAATAATATCGTCCAGGTACGCGAACGCGAATGGCTCCAGTTCTGGGCCGATCACTTGGTCTAGTGCCCTTTGAAAAGTTGCGGGTGCCGAGTGGAGGCCAAAGGGCACGAGTCGCCACTGGAAGAGTCCTCGTCCTGGTACCGTGAACGCGGTATATTTCTTACTGGCTCCATCCATGGGTATTTGCCAATAGCCATTTTTCAGGTCCAAACTACTAATATATATGGCGTTCCGTAGTCGGTCCAAAATGTAATGGATCCTGGGTAGCGGATAGGCGTCAGGTACCGATTTGGCGTTCAGCTGGCGATAGTCAACACATAACCGCCAGGAGCCCCCTTTCTTCCGGACCAGTACTATCGGAGCACTTTGCGGTCTGTGCGATGGCTCTATGCAGCCCTTCTCGAGTAGCTTGTCGATTTCTCGGTTGATAATTTCCTGCATTGCTGGGTTTCTCCATACCTTAATACCTTAATTGTTAAAATGGTTGCATAAAACGCGCATTTCTTAAGAAGGTGCCATAAAATACCCACAAAAAGGGTTGTAAAAACAACCTTCATTTCTTAAGTAGGTGCTATAAAAAAACTACACAAGTAAGTTTACGGCATGCAGCTGTGTCTTGTGGTGCCTTAAAAAACGCACACAAGCAATTTTCCGATTTGCAATTGTGTCACAGTGATACCTTCATTTTTTAAAAGGGTTGAATAAATTTCTAAAGAGAAAAAAACTCCAAAAGGAAAAAAACATAGGCATTTCGCTGATTTTTTCATGTAAAGTGCCAAAACTGGCGATTTTTTGAAATGTTTGAATGGGGAACCCCACAGGGGGGTTCCAGGGGGTGTGCCACTGGCATGGGTGGGTCGGGCCTCCAAAGTTAGTGGGGGTCGGTCATACAATTGGACTCGATTGGAGCACTCTAAATGGGTCAAAGTGGGATTTTTCAAAATTTGCATCTACCCAAAAGTTCGACCCAAATTGGGGGACATCAGAATTCGTTTTAGAGGTATGGTTGTTTCGGCAAAGTTTCTTATTTTGATCCCTAGAATACGATTTTCACAGAGCAATGGGCGATTTTTTTGCCTCCCCACAAATCGACCCGGCCTACTAGATAATAATAAAGAAAATATTCATAATGAGAAATAATAAGAGATAGGATCTTAATATAAGAAATACACAAATAGGATTTAATATCACCGAATACGTCGATTATGTTTGACCACGGCGTTTCTACTGTCTGAATGAGCGAAAGGCTTGTCTTCTCTAGGCGACGTGATGGGTCACGTGGCGGGGCTACCGATGGATGGTCGGGACTACGGGCGGGACTGATTTGTTTTAGATACCGTCCTCTGACGGGTGACGTAGTAACTGGATACCCAAATTCCTTTCCGGAAGATGTCTTGAAGACCAAGAGTATAAGGGTGATATATGATGAAAGCGGCTGAGTGTGATACCGCGCTACCGCTTTCTTGAAAAGGATGAGAATTCCGTTCAGGTGGAGTCACGCAGTGGCAGGGTGTGATACCTCGACACCACTGCGATCAAAATGTTTGGTGGGAATTTTAGGGATTCTTGGCAGGTATTAATTTTAATTACTAAAGTGAAACTAATCAGCCCCTATTCTCTTCTTACTTTGTCACAAGCACTCTATCCATTTAATTCCAATGATGACTACAGACCTTTGTAACTCCTTCTCACCTTGCGAGACCGGACTTCCGTTGCTTCTTCGTGCTGCAATCGATTGAGTGGTTCTCTTCACTCAATCGCTCACTGTTAGTGGTGGGTTTATGCTCTTATATCTACTGCGCATGTCCGTTTCGTTGGTCATTCGCTCTCTCAATTTCTCACCATTCTGTCTGTATGCGTGGTCGTTAATATCGCCTGATTATCCCGTTAGTGCGTCTATTGTATTTTAATCCAGCTATCTGGCTATGAGGGGAAATGTTGATGATGGTGTTCACGCTTGCCTCTCATTTCTGGCTTAACATGGTAGCATCGTCCGATTGTTCCGTTTTATTCTTCGTTGTAGTGGAAATACTCATGTTATCTTCGGGTGCTAAAATAAAAGTATGAATGAGAGTATATGGTATTCTATTCTAAGAGAGTGTCCCTGTCATCTCATCGATTAACCCTTAGATGCCCCATTTTACTCAAAAGCATGCCCTGTAAAAAATAAAACTCAGTTGTTAGGTGTAAAGCCTATTTTAATTATATTAATAAAAATTAAAATCAAACAGGCAATCGTCACTTGTTTGACTGTTTTAATTTTATGCTTGTCTATGACTATTTGTACACGTACAAATGCACCAGCACCTTTGGTGTGTAAATGAATAGGTAACAAAAATCAAATAAATAAATTCTCAAATGGCAAGGCGAGCTTTTCGAGTGGTGGGGATTTCCAAGGCCGGTTCGGTGGTTCGGCGGGTTAAGGCCCTGCATTACTTAGGACGCCTACAAATATTTATGACGGCGCTTCGGTACTCGATGGAGCTAGAAAAGAAAAGCATGTTGGATAAAATTTTACGAGTAAAATTTTGTCGTTACAGTATGTAAAATGTTAGGTGTAAAGAAATTGCTCATTGCACCATACCATCCGCAAGCATATGGTTCACTAGAGAGGCCATATACCTTTAGCGGAATATTTGCGGAGTTTCGCACAAAGAGATGGGTCAAACTGCGATCAATGGTTGGCAAGTGCGATGCATGTACATAACGACACAGTACATGTATCAACAAAGCAGACGCCTTTTCGAACATTGTACGGGTTCGATTCAAAAATGCCGACAAACTTGAAACGCAGGTGCGGGCCAGTATATAATGCCGAGGATCCTTTTAGAAGGATCTAAAAAACAATATGATAATACTTTAAATCCAGTAAGGTTTAAAATCGGGGATAAAGTACTAATGGAAAATCAGAGTTGGAAGAACAAATTTTCATCAATATGGATAGGGACATACGATACAACCAAAATTTTAATTAGAAATAATGGAAAGAATATACATAAAAATTTACTCAAATTGTTTCATAGCAGGTAAGAAAATAATGATTATCGGAAAAGCGAATATAGATAAAATAAATATAAAAAAATGGCAACACTTGAAAGTAATCAAACTAAACTAGTAATATAGGGAAAATTCTGACGAAATGAAAATGGAGAAAGGTAAAATAAATGATATAAATTAAATAAAAAGGAGAATAATGACGAGATCAAATAATTTTGTCAAATGTTGCAATAAGGGAAAATGTAAGAAAGACAAATGGGTTAATGAAAGAAAAGTTAAATAACTTTGAGCGAAGAGAATAATTGTGAAGAATTAATAAGTAAAAGAAAGAAAAATAATGAAAGAATAATTGTGAAGAAAAAAAACAAGAGAAAGAAGGAAAAATTATGGGATAATGAAATACAAAAAAATTAAAGAGAGATAAAAAAAAACAAAAATACCGCAACATGGTAATGGTATAAGTATAATTAAAACAGGGTCCAACACAAGGGACAAGAAAAATGAAGAAAAGTCGTAAAATAGCGAAGAGGTTTTAGAAAGACAAAACAGAGAAACGGTAATGCTTGCCAAACAAGAACAAATCAATAAGTTAGAAAATTATATAGCTAACAAATGTCAGGTAAATAATAATTCCAACAAATGGAAGATGCAGAATAAGTTAATAAATTACAAGAAGAGAAAAAAAATAGTTGCTTTTAGTAAAGAATGAAAACAAACAATATTAATGAATTTCAAAGCCAATTTAGATTGTGCTTACATAGAAAAAAATTAATTTTTAATAAATAAGGGACTAATAAAAAAATTAGAAATAGAGTAAATGAAGAAGATATTTGTATCAGAGGGAAAGAAAATAATAAAAAAAGTTAGTATTAAATCAATTAAATTAATTAATGAAAGACGGAAAAAATATATTAATGAAAGTATGTTATAAATATCTGGTCTCTGCTAAATTAAGAAGATATTTGTTTAATATTTCGAAGACACCAAAAAGTATTAATTTTCTTTTCTCTGGAGCGGACCAGTGCGTATTGAAGTAAGTATAACGGGGCTGGTGAGCTTTAAATGTAAAATACACACAAAACAATTGGGGCTTTTTAATGCTTCGACAGTCGGCAACGCCTTGCTGCAAATTAAACAAAAAAGGCAACACATGAAGTATCTTTATGTCCTGACGACATAAATATAATTCATGTGCATAGGGAAGTTGAAGAAAGTTTTTCAAACATTTGTAAAAAGAATATACGGGTATCCTCATAGGAAGGATGTAACGGCACACTAAGTGGTGGGTTCTGGCTTTCATGTTTGAAGGTGGCGTTGACTGTGAAGTTGAATCCACATTCGAACATGCAGGTCAGAATTTGCCATGGCTGTGTCGTATGCAAACATGAGTGACATACTGCGTATGCCACGGCTGGCGCGTTCGAGGTGTGACAGCTGAAAGATGACTTTGACAGCTTACACTTTGACTTTGACAGCTGACATTTTGACCTTTACAGTCAACACATTAAAAGACAGTTGACGTTTTACTTTGACAGCTGACATTTTGACTTTACCATCAACACGTCGCGTGACAGATTACTTTGACATTCAAATCCGACATTCGTATTTAATTTAACTTTGACGTTTACCTTGTATTCAATTCTGACAGTTCCTTTAATTTAAATTTGACGTGTATCGTACATTTTAATTTAACGGGTCGTTGTATATCATATGTGACAAATTACGGTCATTTAAAATCTGACATTTTTATTTTTTTTTTTTAACGCGTACCATTTTTTTTTTACGTCAGTTACTTCTGACAGTCCATTCACTTTACCCCTCACATTTTTTTTCTTTCTATTCCAATCTGACATTTTTCATTTATTCACTCGACATTTTTTTTTAGACAGTTTTAATTAATTTAAATCTGACTTGTTATTCTGACAGCTTGATTGTACGCAACTATGACATTTATTCTGACAAGTTTCACTTTAACTTAGACATCTGTCGCAGGTCCTGTCCAGCTGTCGCACTTCGAACGCGTGAGTCTTGTTATCCATACGCAAGTGTGTCACACATGTAAAGATCGAAGAGCACTCCTCAGTTAATGTTATAAAGTTGAAGCACACCCTCAGCTATGGTTCTCAAATTTCAGAACGCTCCCTGTCGACATATTTGACAAATGTCAAATAATATTGCCTAATGGCGAAATTTCCGCCCAAAAAAAAAAAAATTTCTTTTCGTCTGGAACTCAACAACAGCAGCAGCAACGTTATCCATCAGGCTCAACAACATCAGCAGCATAGCCACCACGCACCGGTAAGTGCTTGTTTTAGAAGTTTTAGCTTGCCAGCTACAAATTATATGTTTAAGCAGCAACAGCAGCGGCGCACACACCAACGCAACTGCAACCGTAGCCAACCCCGTGGGTAGAGCAGGGCACTACCACATCGACTAGCGCTGAGGCTAACAACGACACCAGCAACGACACAACCGCAACACGAATCAGCAGCCATCAGCACCATCTTCAGGGTGGTCAGGTGAAGGTAAGATCCCGCAAGCGCCCTAGCAGGCGTCCACCCAGTGCCATCAGGCGCTCTCTCGAAAAGCCCCAGCAGCGGCTACAGCCTCCGTGGCCCACCCAGTAACATCAGTGCTATCAGGAGCACGCAGCCAAAGTCAAAGGCAATAACAGTGCCACCAGACGCACTCACCAACAGCCCCAGCAGCGACTCATCAACAGATCAGCTACACGCATGGTCTCAGCTAGACGCATAGCTCAGCTGCACGAACAGCAGTAGTAGCTGCAGTTTAAATGCGCAACAGCCGCTCTGGAATGCTTAGCACCTTACCACAATGGCAGCACCCACGCGGCGGCAACAAAAGTGCACCCAACAGCCAAAGCAGGAGGACCAACAAATTAAGGGCCACAGCAGTAGCGCACCCCAAAATGGCACACAGAACCAGCCATCACAGTAAGCGCCCTAAACACCGCACCGAGAACCGCACACCATCATCAATAAGAGCGCTTAAGAGGAGCAGGCGCACACAGTCAACGCCAATAACAGCAGAGGCTCTCACATCAGCTGCGCACGACTAGCCATCGTTAGCACCACCACACATTGGTCAACAGGTTTTTTTTGCAACTATATATTTTTTTATTATTTTTAAGGGGAGGGAAAGAAGAGAAAAAAAAAGAGAAAAAAAAAAAGAAAGAGGCAGATTTTTTTTATGTAATTTTTAGATTTGCCAACCAAGCCCCGAAAAACTCAACCCTTTTAGAGTTTCAACATATAAGAAATCAAGTAAAAATTTAGTTTTATTTAACTGTAAATAACATCGAAAATAAACTTTAAAATAAGGTTTTATTTTTGAATTGAGCATTATAATTAAAAATATACTAATAGCCTTATTCTGGTTATTGACGGCTGTAAATTCATGGACAAGCTAGCTTTTGATGTGCTATATTTTTCCAAGGATTAAAAATTTTTTTAAATGTTTCGCAAATTCATTTGTTCAGAATATTTTTTTTGATGGTGCTGACATTTTTGTCATGTTATGAGCTATTGATTACATTTTAAAATAAGCTATTTTTACAGTTGTCAATCAATTTACAATTGTCAATCGCCAGAATAGGGCTATAAAACTGATAAAATAAAATAGAAATAAAAATAAAATTAAATTAAAATTTTTATTTCATAAAAATCATAAAATAAAATAAAAATTTTTATATAAAAATTTTTGATAAAATAAAATAAAATAAAATAAATTAATAATTTTATTAAATACAATAAAAGAAAAAATTTTTTATTTAAAAATTATTAACTAAAAATAAAAAGAATACAATAAATCAAAATTTTGATAAAATCAAATAGAAATAAACTTAAATTAAAATTTTTATTTCATAAAACGCATAAAATAATATAAAATAAATTTAAAAATTTTTATATAAAAATTTTTTTTATAAAATAAAATAAATTAAAAATTTTATTATATACAATAAAAGAAAAAAAAATTTTTTTTGTATAAAAATTATTAACTAAAAATAAAAAGAATACAATAAATCAAAATTTCGATAAAATCAAATAAAAATAAAATTAAATTAAAATGTTTTTTTCATAAAACTCATATAATAAAATAAAAATTTTTTATATAAAAATTTTTTTATAAAATAATATAAATTAAAAATTTTATTAAATACAATAGAAGAAAAAAAATTTTTTTTATTTAAAAATTATTAACTAAAAATAAAAAGAATACAGTAAATCAAAATTTTGATAAAATCAAATAGAAATAAAAATAAAATTATATTAAAATTTTTATTTCATAAAACTCAAAAGAAAATAAAATAAAAAGAAAAATTTTTATATAGTAATTTTTTATTAAAGAAAATAAAATACACTAAAAATTTTATTAAATACAATAAAAGAAAAAAAAAATTTTTTAAATTATAATTTTTTTTTTATAATACAGATAAAATAAAATAAAAATAAAAAATAAAAAAAAAAAAGTGTTATTTAAAGATAAAAATAAAATACATTAAAACTAACATTTTTTTTTATCAACATGAAAAAAATAATATTTAACTTAGTCTTAAGAGTTTTCAATTTATAAATTAAATTGTATTAGTAAAAATGAAACATTAAGTTCTTCTTATTTGGTTGACGGGGAGAATGGTTGCGTTTGGGGAGGACTGCTCATATCGCCCCAGAGTCCTCCATGGTATTGAGGGATGCGTGGGCTGAGCCTAAACATCTGGCTCGAGTGTTGGTTGGTGGATGGATGAGCCAGGGGCTCCCAACCTTTTCCATTTAGTTTTCTCTCCTCATAGTTTAATTTTTTTTCTCCTTTCAGGTCCGGTAATTTTTATATATTTTTTGGTCCGAATCTCGACGCGATATGTTATTTTCTTATGCACGTGATTTATTTGTACGGCGAAGGTACGCGGGGTTGGCCGCCACGAACCCCCCCATCACTCCCGAACTGTTAGCAGATAGGCTCACCAGCACGTGCAGTCGTGGCCAACTTCGTGTCCGCGGGTCACCTGACCAGGAGCGGTGGCGTCAGCTGAGGTAAGCAGGCGCCCTGACTAAATTTCGGTGCGAAAGCCACAGGGGCGCATTCACCGTGCGCCCTCAAAACAAATGCAAAGTCAGGGCTGCTGCTTCCCTGGTCGGCCTCACCGCTCAGCATTGCCAGACGCGTTTATTTTCGTTTTCTTTTTTGTAATTCGGTCGTGGCTCAATTTCGCTCCACTACAAGGATCCCAACACATTTTTCGTCATTTAAATTAATTTATTGGCAGTCGTGGCGTTTTGGGTAGAGTGTTTGACTCTTACGCCAGACAACCCAGGTTCAAATCCTCTATCTTACACAGAAAGTTTTTTCAATTGAATTAATTTTTCTGATCGACCGTCACCGCTCTGCAGACAATGGCAAACCTCAGAGAGTAAGAACTGCCATGAAAAGCTTCTTGAGAACATAAGCCGTTCGGAGTCGGCGTAAAACACGTAGGTCCAGTTCTCGATCATTTGTGTGCAAACATTTCACATCACACACAACATAATTGATCATAAGAAGCTCGGTTAAAGTCCTTTCAAGGGCTAAGATGGCCATTTCGTTTTTTTTTTTTTTTTATTAATTTTAACTGATAGAAGACAAAACTTTACAGTTGAAAATTTAATAGTCAAAAATCTTAATAGTACACTGTAACAAAAAGTAGCGTTATTTTTTTTTTTTTTGCTTTGTGCTGTGTTTATTTTAAAAGCTGAGTTTCTTTATGGTTTATTAAATAAATACATTTGATGTAGTTGCTACAAAATGAGTTTAGCTTCAGATCAACAATTTTTGTTTTACATATCGCACACTAAATACAAAACAGCCGCAACTCAAAATTTACAAATTTTAATTTTTTAATGTAAAACTATTCGTAGTTATTATATACTTTGACTGTAACGCATCAAATACATTTTATACACATCGTCTTTCTCTATAGTTTAAAAATAACAGTTTTGTCTCATTGCTTTGTATGTAGTTAATTCAAAAATAAAATTGTTTTGTTGCTTCACCTAGAAATTTAAAAATTTTGAGTTGTGACTGTTTTGTATTTAGTGTGCGATATGTGTTTCAAACATTGGTAGCAGTTTCTCAGTGCAATATGCTTTCAACTCTTAACTCTACATCGAGTTCGACGAACATAAAAATAAACAAAAACCAACAGGTTCGGCATAAACGCCAAGAAACTATGATCAATTTACAACCTATAAAATTATTTTAATAGTAGAAATTTGAACCGTGATTAATGAAGCGGACGTGATTAAAATATATTGTTCTTCAAAACTTTGAAAGTGCAGACATTAAATTTGATTACAAGTCGTATTTTAACTATATGATTTCTCGTTTTTTAGTTACTTGTTTTGTCAGAAATTCAGACTTAAAAATGTTAATATATTACTTTTTTTAATACTTATTATTCAAATTAAATAGACTAAAACATAAAGTTCATTATTGGTCATTCCTTATATTGCGTTTACCGTTAAGATGGATGTTTATAGTTTATAAATACATTAAAATGTTCATGCGTGTGGTTCGCACACATCTAATATTAAAATTTTTTTTTTAAATGTTATATTAAAATTACTCATAAAATTACTCATATTAGTCATTGTAGCATTTCATTATGAGGCAATATCTTTTTTTTTGTGCAGACAAATTTTTTGCGGCATAATAAATAAAATGCCAAACGTCCCTTATTATAAGAAGATATTCGGGTCCAAAGTTAGCCATAAGTGGTCATTCGTCTATATCCTAGCACATATTTGTCGGACAGTTGTCTGTTTAGATAAAAATTGTAGCCCTATGTGAATAGCGCATAGTTGGAAATTCATACCTAGCGTGCTTATTTAGCGACTACAGACTTAAAAAAACAAAAATTATGCATTTGGGATTTGCGGGGAAAAATAAAAACCATCTTTTTCATGTTAAATTTGGTGAATAATCAGATTCTGGACTTGGAATTACAGAATAATTCACTCCTGTGCCACCAAACTCACTGCAAAACAGAGATTTTCGATTATTTTTATAAAACTTGTTTTTTCAAAACGTTTTTATTTTAGTTACTATTTAGTTATTACACAAAATGGCCTTTTATATTGCAAAAAAGTTTTGAAAAATTGTCAGCATCGACATAATGGGGAAGAATGAAAAAAATACTACTTACAAAATATGCTACCTACCCTTATACCAAATTTCAGGAAATTTGGTCCTATAGTTCTGGAGTTATTAATTTTGTCCAGCTAGATTCGTGAGTTCTCACACTGTGCCTTGTCTACATTTGGTCCCACTCATTCATACAAATGCTTTAGAAAAAGGTCGAACAAAGTCGATAATGGGCAGCAAACCTTATTATTTCTTCTTTATTTCTCACAATTTTTTGCATATATTTTGTATATTTCTTGCATATGTTTTTGTATAAAAATCCGCTCCCTAATTATAATAAATAAAGTAAGATTACAAACAAACCAAAAATTTAATAGAACAGAATTAAACTAACAAAAATTTTTTTTTATTATAAAAACAATGATAAAATAATAGAGGTAGAGGTGAATTTTGCTTTCTTCTTCGTTACTGGCGGTAATGTCTTTAAGCAGCAATTTGTACTTTTGGCTTTTTTGTAAAGTATTGGTAAAAGGTGCACACGAAAAAGAATACATTTTTTTCTCTTCAATTTTTTTATTAAAACAACAAAACCGCTTCAACTATTCAACTTCGGTTACATTTTGACAATTCTTGCACATTTTCTTATATCTCTCACATTTTTCTCATATCTTTGAGATATGAGTTCGTTTTGTTGTTCGCGGCAGTACGCTCCACAGTGTTACGAGTGCGGCGAAAAATAGCTAACGAAAAAAAGTCATGAACTTGTTATTATAAATATGCAGAATCTTAGTTTGGAGTATTAATATTCTGAATGTAAAAGTTTTTTTATTGCTATGTTTTCTGTTACGGACATGCCACTTGCAAAGTTCACTCGAAAACATGATTAAAATTTTTTTTACATTTTGGCGTTGCATATTTTTTAATAAGGCGTAAATTTTAGCATAAAAATTTGCAAAAAATGAACTTGTGTATATTTATTATGTTTTAGTAAAAAATATCTAATACAAATAAAAAAAAAAAAAAAATTGTGTGTAACTAAGGACAAGCCTTAGAAATCTGAAAAAAACGAAAAGTTTGAGATAGAATTAAAAAAATTTTGTTTGCGTTTTTTCTTCAATTTTAATACACCTAATATCAACACGATCCTAAAATTTGGTTTCCCAACTTAATAATAACGACTTTACACCCACTTTTCTAGAGCATGTTTTTCTGAAATGAGCAATATTATATAGGAAAATAATAACTTTTTCACAAAGTTGAAAACGAAAAATACCAAAAAAGTATTACCGTTTTTTTTTTATATTTTAATATGTCTAATATCAACACTTCCTCAACACGTTCCCAAAATATGGTTTGCCTAAACTCAATAATACCGACTTTACGTTCACTTTCCTGGATCATGTTTCGGCGAAAATGAGCAATTTTGTATGAAAATTAAAAAAAAATTACAAACTTTAAAACAAAAAGAAATTATGTTTTTAATAAATCTTTAAAATTTAGTTAGATATAAATAAAAATGTAATGACACCTATTTTTTGTTTTTTTATTTTTTCCTTTTACCACCCTAAAGGGGCATTTGCAACTACCCCCACCCATACAAGTTTTTTCTCTCAGTACGAGAAATCACCACCCGCTCCATTGTCATCTAAGTGTAAAAAAGTGTAAAAAATAAACAAACAAAAAAAAAAAAAAACAATTAAAACGTGGCATGGCAGTGAAATAGAAAAATATATATTGCCAATAGAAAGAGAAATAGAGGTAGCCAATAATATAATTCTCCCACATATAGAATTTTCTAGTGATTAAAGCTCATTCGGTGAAAAGTTTTTATGTATTATCTCGAATAATTGTTATATTTAAATTTTATATTAGTTTGAACTGTAATTAAATTGTATTAAATCTACTAGGTATACGTTTACAAAATATTGTAAAAATTAATTTGTTAAAACAGCCTTATGTTTAAATAGGTCTGATGGCCCTATTCTGGCGATTGACAATTGTAAATTTATTGACAACTGTAAAAATTCTTATTTTAAAATGTAATCAAAAGCACATAACATGACAAAACTGTCAAACCATACAAAAAATATTCAGAAGAAATAAATTTGCAAAATATTTTGAAAGTTTTCAACTCCTTGTACCAAAAAATAGCACAAAAAAGACTGGCTTGTCAATGAATTTACAGTTGTCAATCACCAGAATAAGGCTATAAATTCAAAATACAAAAAAAGACTTCAACATCTTTCAAAAAAGAAACTATGTGTACTTAGGATTGCCAGGTGGTCGGGATTCGTCGGGATTGTCCAATTATGTAAATGGTTGTCCAGTTTCCCGTTACGGGATAATTTGTCCCGGAATATTAAATAAATTCACATCGATAAAAATTAATTGAAAAAAATTAAATTGAAAAAATGTACTGTACAAAAGCAATTGTAAGCTCCCATTTTACCGCAATTTGTCTACAAAATCTGAAAATTGATTTCAAGTCTTGACCAGTGTAAAAGGATATTTGGAGCAAAAAGGCTTCTGAGCTTTTAATAAGGCTAAGTATAAATGAATATTGTCAAAATTTCAAGAACTTATTAAATACACCAGATGGTGAAAAAATGCCTAAAACTTATGCAAATCAAAAATATGTAAAGGGAGTATTCCTGGTTGGTAAAAATTGTTTTTCAATTTTTTTTTTATAGCTTTGATATTTGAGAACATCGTCCGAAAAGGGTTTTTTGAAATTCGAAATACTTTAGGAGATATTGCTTTTTTTGTCCAGCAATGTTTTCGCCAAAATGCGATTTGCTTAATTTGGCTACTTTTTGAATGCCACGGTTTGAAGCAACCACTGAATTTCGTTCAAAGCTTTCCTTAGTAGGTAATAACTTGTTTGTATACGTATATACATTTTAAAAGTAACTGAATACACATTTTAGAGCTTAGGTATTAGAATGTTGGCAGCGTTTAGTTGAATGGAGTTATAAACCGGACACGCGCGCATACAGTTTTGAAAAGTACAGTTTTGATAAAAATTTTGTTTGTGCTAAAGACAATGGATAGAAAAAGTAATAGAAATCAACGCAGTGCTGTGGTCATTCGCACCGAAACATATGCACACCAACGCACGCACTATTGAGATTGCCAATTATATTGCAACTGTCATATTTAACGAAGGTTTTTTGCCAATACTTCAAATAATGAACCTAATGGACATCCCGACTGGCAACGTCACATATGATTTCGCCATGTCTCGAAACGAAGAACGTCTGAAAAGGTCTGAAGCCAGAGCTCTGGCCGCATCAAAAGAGGTAGAACTACCCGAAGAGCACAAAGAGCCGCTGAGTCCTCATTTTTTGAAGAAGAGGAAAGAATTGTTTATGGGGCTGGCATTGCAGATTGATATATGTAAGTATTTCACAAAAAAAAATGTTTTACTGCCTAAAATTTTATTTGAGTTTTTTCAAAATCACGTTTTTGAACTTCGAAGTCACTTTTCTCTGATTCTACTGAACCGATTTTAATGGAACCAAGTGCAATCGACGCTAAATTGTTTCTAAAACTACATGCTCAAATTTTTCAATTCAATTTTTTTGTTTTTATGCAAAAAAATAACTTCAAACTTAAACGCGTTTATCTCAAAACCACGTCGAGCTTGCGCCCATAGCTCTGAACCGATTTTGATGAAACAAAGTGCAATCGACGCAGAATTGCTACCATTTTTATCTGTACTTCAATCACAATTTTAAACAATTTTTTACTATTTTTTTTCACACTAAACTCCAAAAAGAAGACCCAAAATCGGTTTTTCATTTTTCAATGACCGCCATTTTGAAAAAATAATCGCAAAATTATGATTAAGGTAGGGACTAGAATTACATCTGTACTGAATCTAACGTCGTTTACCTTTTCCATTTCAAATGATCCGAAGTAGAGTTATCCGGGCCGCAAGCAGCATACCTTTTTTTCGACGCCCAACTTTGAAGGTTGACAACTTTTTCAACAGCTCTCATACAAAGAAAAAAAAATTTTTTATTTAATTTAATATGTTCTTAATACAATAACAAACAGAATTTAAATAACTCTTTGCGTTTTCAAATGAGAAGTTTTTCAAAAAGGGTCCAAAAGCAGCCTTTCAATCAGGAATACCTCCTTAAAGGCATGTTCTCATCTAGAGGTCGAAAAACACGGTAATGTTATTGATTTTTTTTTTCATAAAAGAAAGGAAATGAACACCTTGATTTTTTGGCAGTTTCTTAAACCATAAGAAAATATTTGTTATGGTGAATAAAAGCGTAATGTGAAGTATCAATACGCCGTCAGACATCACTTTAAAAAAAGGTAACCAAACTGTCTCCATCGCATAGCACAATCATGTCATCAAAAATAAAAAATTTAAAAAATGTTATAAACTATATTATATTTATTGGAGCTTATACCTATAATTTACACAAATATTTGAGAATTACTATGAGAATCAATTATGACAGACATGTGAACTTTTAGAACAGTTGTTTTCACGTTTTTTGCTCTTTAAAGTGTTCAAAAAACTAAATAAAATTGGCCTTTATTATCTCAATTTAGGTAGGATCCAATAAATTTTACTTACTTCAAGATAAAAAAATCAAGTTAATTCATAAAGTAGTTCTCCATATCGCGGAGACTAATGGACTATCTCCATAATCCATATCATGGAGACCACCTTAGAAAAAATGGTTTTTTAAAAAACACGACTTAAGATTTGGTTAACAATTTTTTCGAGGTATTAGCTTTCCGTTTTTTTAACACCACAGCATATCAAGCGACATCTGATCTGACATTTGAAAGATCGATGTGAGATTCTCATTTTTTGTGAGATACTCATTGATGAGATACTTATAATTTTCGCGAAAAAATGGGTTCCTTTCTCATGCGATAACTTTTTGTGCAATCGTTATCGGCCAAACAGCTTTGGGAACATATACTTAATATCATAAACTATCGAAAAATGGAGAAAAAACAACAATTGAGTTTCAAGAGAACCTCCCCTTAAATAAATATCTTTTTAAGGCCCAGTTTAAATTTTTTTAGAAAAAATGTCGTATTTTTTTTTATTTTATTGTTTTGGAAAACATCTTAAGAATGTGTAAAAAAATTTCAGAATAAATTTCGAAGCCGTTTAAGAGATATATATGTTTTTCTGAGTAGTAAACGCTCATAAAGTAAGGTAAGCAAAAACTTTAAACGAGTTTTTCTCGAAATGAATTTTTTTGAAACTGCATGCACTCTAATTCGAAAAGTATTCTTCCGATTAATTAAAATCTTGTTTTATTTTTTTTTTTTAATTGAATACGCTCTGCGTGAATCGACACAAATAAATACTGTGTTTGCTCTTTACTAAATTTATAAGGTAAGATTTCGTGCACGAAAAATTGGGTTTTTTTTAATTTATGCTGAAAAAATTAAAAACTGTTCTTAAAACAACCTTATTCCATCTGTTTGTTTTCGCTCCCAGGAGAGGAAATATCATGCAAGCCGCAAGAGACCTTTCGTTCACTACCTCAACTTTTACACGCTGTATAACCATAGCTATGATGCAAAAAAAAAAATTGTTAATTTAAGACAACTTTAAATTAAAAAAAAAATCACTCGATATTTAATAAAATAAAAAAAAATACAGTCATTAAAAAGCCCCGCTTTTTTACTCAAATTATTTTGGGATATTTGGCCTATTTGAGAACGTGTGGGATTTCGGTTGCTTAGGTGAAATTTTCTACTGCGTCATAATTTTTAAAAGTTTAAATTCTTTTCAAAACTGGTTGAAACCATTTTTTTGTAATCTTTTTTAATTGTTCGTTGAATTGATGTTTCTTTGATTTTAAATATGTAAGAATGAGAAATATATATTTAACAAGCTTCAAATACACGAAATGTATGGAGGCGGACAAATGAGCAAATAGGGAGATTTAGGGATCAATTTAAAAACCTAAAAAAAAATAAAAAGTAGTTTTTGACATTTGAAGCTAATCAACAACCATCCATCATTTGAATTTGAAAAAGACATACAACGACTACCCTAATATACATACATATGTATGTACTATGATGCGAACTTTCACGATGTTTGAAGGGCTGTATCTTCCAAACGGAGCAAATATCAAACTTAAATTTTTAACTGCAATATAACGCTATTATCCCGCTCCATGCGTGCTGCCGCTGAAGAAGTCATTGGTTTCCGGCGCCCGCAACCTCGGAACCAATGGTACGATCAGGAGTGTCGCATCGCGACAGCAGCAAAAAACGCTGCATTGGACTGATTGGACCTTATCAGTGTAGCTTTCGACCTGGTAAGTCCACCATAGACCAGATTTTCACGCTACGACAAATCCTGAAGAAAATCCACGAAAATCAAATTAACACACACCATCTCTTTGCCGATTTTAAAGCTGCGTTCGATAGCCCGAGAAGGGATTTCCTATACGCAACAATGTCTGAGTTCGGTATACCTGCAAAGTTGATTAGACTTTGCAGAATGACGTTGAGCAACACACGCAGCTCCGTCAAGGTAGGAAACGACCTCTCCGAAACCTTCATTACCGAAAGAGGTTTCAGGCAAGGCGATCCACTGTCTTGCGATCTCTTCAACATCATCATGGAGAGGATCGTACGAAAGGTCGGTGTGCATCGTAATGGCACCATTATCTATAAAGGTGTCCAGCTCCTTGCGTACGCTGATGATATTGATATTGTTGGCAGAACCAAGAGAGATGTTACCGCTGCTTTCGCCGCTATCGAAAAGGAATCAGACAAAGTGGGTTTGACGATAAGTGAAGGTAAAACAAAGTATATGCTGTCTACAAACAAGGGAGCTCGGCGTTTAGACTCCCCCGTTTCATCCGGCAGCTATAACTTTGAAGTAGTCAAGGAGTTCGTTTACCTTGGCACCGCCATTAATACCAAAAACGAAATCAGCCTGAAGATAAAGCGAAGAACAATAATTGCTAATAGGTGCTACTACGGGCTCAGTAAGCAACTAAGTTCCAGAGCCCTCTCACGATCGACAAAACTAACACTCTACAAGACGCTCGTTCTACCTGTGCTGCTTTATGGTGCTGAGGCATGGGTAGTTTCGCAAACTGACGCAGCCGCTCTGGGGGTGTTCGAGAGAAAAGTTCTTCGCAAAATCTTCGGTCCTGTTCGAGTCGGCGATGACTATCGCATCCGAATTAACCACGAGCTGTATGAGCTCTACGAAGACATTGACGTAGTTCGTCGTATTACTGTGCAGCGACTACGTTGGCTGGGTCATGTCCATCGTATGAACGACGAAGCTCCAGCGAAAAAGGTGCTCGAGGCGAGGGTCGCTCGTCAACGACGACGAGGAAGACCATGCCTCCGATGGATGGACCAGGCTGAGGAAGCCCTAACCGCACTTGGTGTATCCGATTGGAGAAGGTGCGCGCAAAGCAGAGGCGCCTGGCGAGAGCTGATGAGGTCGGTCGAAACCCGGACACGGGTTGTTACGGCCACCTAAGTAAGTAAGTAAGTAACGCTATTATGATATTTATTGTGAATATATTTAAATTTTTTTAACCCATGCCCACCAGAGATATTTGACCCCAAAATCAGCAAAATTCAGCAAATTTCTCAAAATTCAAATTTTTAAGAAGCTGATATCAAAAAAAGCAAAGAGTTAGAAGAATGTTAAAAAAACTTATGTTTAAACCAACAGTTGAAATGTATTCTAGCAAAAAAATTTTTCGTGCAACTTACTGCTTTCTCTAAACAAATGTTGGAAGATATTACGGTTTAAAACTAACAAAAATATAACATTTCTTTTTAATATGAAGCAATTATTTCATATGCATATTTTATGTGCTGGATTAAGGGGGAAGTGTGCTTAATATTATGTTTTTGATTCATCATTCTATGTAGAATAGGAGCTGAGAAATTTAAGTTAACACAAGTGCATATATCGCTATAGGTAGCAAAAAAATATCGCCGCCATTTTGAAAGGAGACAGTTTTTTAAAGGAGTTCTGAGATTCAAATACATAGGACAACTGTGAATAAACATATCAACTTTTTCAAAATTGGTCGAGCAACCAATTTTCGTTTTTTGGATCAATTCGTTTGTTTTCTCTCTTTTTTGTTTGTTTCTTTTCTAAATTTGAAGCCCCTAAATTCAATACTGCAAAAAAAAGTCGGTCTCAAATGGTTAAGAAGATTTAATTCGTGAAAGTTGGAAAAATTTATCTTTTTTCGTATATGACTAATTCATATTTTTTATACAAAATAGTAGTTCTTAGAATAGTATATACTCAATAAGAGGGTGAAATATCATCGTTTAAATTGAATTTTAGCTGCGAATGCCATCCTACACTTTAAAAAAGTTGAAGAATTGAAATTGGATCAATGGAAAAACCAATGATATGATCAAGTGTTCTGAAATAAATACAATTTGATTAGAATTGGTGACAAAGAAAGAGTAGAGTTTTCTTTGATTCCTTAATAAAGTGTATGTATTTTTTGTGCAGACGAAAAATGTGTATTAAAAATTGTTGCGATTTAAGAATGTGCGCCGCAGGCGTTTTTTTATAAAAATGTTTTATGTATTGTTAAATGCATAAGAAATGAGTGCAAAACAATCATGAATTGTTGATATCAGAAAAAATGACCTCAATTTTTTTAAGTAATAAGGTCGCTCTCACAAATGCACAATTTTTGTCCTAATTCAACTTCAACAGAGTTAAATCTGTTGTATTTTTCACGATAATTTTAAAGTGTTTTTCCTTGTAAATTTGATCATGGCGAAATTTTGTGAAATTATCTTGCACGCACCCAGGAACTGTCCAAATCCCACCTAAATCCCTTGTCCACAGAAGTATTCATTCCTATCCTAGGAACCTAGAAACTGGCCAAATCCTGTACTTAGAATTCATAAAATCCATAGAGATACAGCGGAAGTCTTCTAAATAACATAGTCATTTTTTGTTCTCAGAAACACAAAAGAACTTTTGAAAGTTGGGCTCATGCCTTAAATACGTGAAAATTATACACGTGAATGCAAAAATCACGTGAATACGTAATGCACGTGTAGTTCGTGAATACAATACACGTGTAGTTCAAGTTCGTGTTTCAAAAAGCGAACTACACGGAGTTCGAACTTTCGTGAACACGTGTAGTTCGAAACAAGTGCTTGAGCTAAAGCTCTAATTTATACGTTATTTGAATTTTATGAAACATCAATGTTTAATTGTTATGTTTCGTTTTTATTATTTATTGTTTATTATATTGTTTATTATTTGTATTCCATTTGTTTTCATATTGCTTTTACTTTAGTTTTATGTTTATACTAGCTTATACCCGGCGCGCTTCGCTGCGCTCAGCGCTTATCCCCTAAAAGAGGGTGTAGTTTTAGTGAAGCCATACTTTTATAGTAAGTTCATACCGAGTTTTATTGATGTGTGACTTATTTCAAAAACTATACCAAATATTTGGGGTGCTGTAAAAGTACCACGCCCCTCGTCCAACGCCCATAAAATGTTACCAGTGGAACAGCATGTGTAAATTGAGGTCGAATACTGAATTCCGAGGCTGTGCGACCTACAAAAAAAAAACCAAAACTGTTCGATATCGAAAATTTTAGGTGTATTTAAGGTGCCTTTTACGATCGGCACCAGACTTCAAAGGAAGGCCTCTCAAGGCTTTGGTATAAAAATTGGCTTAGCGGTTTCGAAGTCTTTACGTGATATACACATATACCCACATACGTATATACATTAAGTCGCCTCACGCTCTTTAGAAAAAAAAGTTGCTTAGTCCGGTTCTTCAAAATAATCCATGGCTTATGTTACGATGATCCCCAAAAAATTTCGACAAAAAATATTGCCTGATATGGTAGTTAAAAAAACAAACGGTCAGAAATAAGAGTAATGAAAAAGTTCTTTTGCATCAAAAAAACTTAAATTTTTTCCGTTGTACCAAAGATAATGCGGATTTTTATGGATTGTTTTAACTTTTTCATATAATTTTCACTCAAATTAATTTTTTCCCATACTACTTTTAGTCAAATAAATTGTAAAATGTAAAAAATGTGTACATTTTTTTTGTAATTTCATTCAATTTAATTCTTCACTTTACACTATATTTTATCATCAATCGATAATTTATTTGACCAAAAGTAATATGGCAAGACAAAAAAGAAATTTTAATTTGTATTTCCAAATAATATAAAAAAAAGTTAAAAAATTAATGAAAATCCGCATTACCTCTGAACCGACTGAAAAAATTAAAAACTGATTGGTGCAGATAACTATTAAGTCTGACCGTTTGTTATTAAGGCCAATGTCCTTTCAAGGGCTGAAAGAGCCTTTTCGTTTTTGTTTTTTTTTTATTTCAAACTGTTCCAGCTCACGGATGGCTATTGCTACTATCGAAATATTTGGGGAATCATAACATAAAGCGCTATTTTGAGCAACCGACCCAAACACATTTTTTTTGTGAGGAGCATTAGTATACAAACATACATTTTATACTGATAGATAGATGAGCAGAAAAAGTAGGCATGGCAACATTAATATATATAGTGACCGCCACTTGGTCTCATTGCACCTACATATCAAGTTTCACTATCAAAACATGTACAGTTCAGTAATTACAATGATTTCTGAAAAGTCGGCGTAGATAAAGTGCGACACGCCCATTTTTTTAAGGGTTCTGACAGTAACCATATGAACTTACCTACCAAATTTTATTCTTTTACTGTAAATTTTGATTTATATACCTACTTTTTACGGATTTGTGGGCTTGGCAAAATTTATATAAAAAGTGACCGCCACTTGGACCCATAGCACCTACATACCAAGTTTGACTATCAAAACGTTCACATCTCAGGAATTAAAATTATTTCTATCCGATAGCCCTGGCAGCTAGTGCTTACTTAGTTATAATTATTAAATTGTAATTAACTACAATACATAAATAAATTAAATAAAATTATTGCTGAAGAGTAGGCACAGATATAATGCTACCATGCACATTTTTTGCAAAGCTGTCGAGAGTAAGTGTATGAATTTAATTAGCAAATTTTAGTATTTAACGATGAGAATCGTCTGATTTATAGAAGTTCTATTGATTTGTGGGTATAAAAGTGGCGGCCGTGGCGTAGTGGGCAGAGTGTGTGGTCCATATGGGAGAGAACCCTGGTTCGAATTCCACCTGACACAGAAAGTTTTTTCAATTGAATTAATTTTTCTGTTCGGCAGTCACCACTCTGCTGACAATGGCAAACCTCAGAGAGTAAAAACTGTCATGAAAAGCTTCTAGAGAACATAAGCCGTTCGGAGTCGGCATAAAACGTGTAGGTCCAGTTCTCGATCATTTGTGTTCAAACATTCCACAACACGCACAACACAATTCATCATAAGAAGCTCGGTCAAAGTCCTTTCAAGGGCTGAAATTGGCCATTTTGCGTTGTTTTTTTTTTATTTGCGGGTGGTGCAAGTTGGCGTGGCAAATTTGATATATATATGTATATATATATATATTGACCGCTAATTAGAGCACCTGCATATGAAGTATTACTATCAAAAAGGGGAACAATGAAGGAATAAGCACGATTTCGAAAAAGTGAGCGTAGATATGGTTCGACCACGCCCATTTTTTAACAGTTGCCGACAGTGACCTTCGGTACAAAATTGCCAATTCTAAGTCTTCTACGGTAAAAGTCGTCTAATATACGTATAGAGCATTTTTACTGATTTGTGGGCGACGTGACAACATTTGTATATACATACTGGCTGTCACTTGGATCCATAGCACCTGCATACTAAGATTCCCTATCAAAACATGTACGTATACAACATCAGGAATAAGCATGAATAAGCATGATTTATAGAAAGTGGGCGTAGATATAGTGCGGCCATGCCCATTTTATGTGCATTGGCCGATAGTAATCAAATAAACTAAATTAACAAATCCTAGTCTTCTACGGCAAAATCCGTCTGATATAAAGCACTTTTACTGATTTGTGGGCGTTGATGAACAACTTGTAACTTTTGAAATATGAAATTGAAATTATATTTGGACTAAATGGTCCCAACCTAACAGCAACGTTAAAAAGGGAAATTTTCTTTTCCGATTTTGGGCGGAAAAATTACTCACGATAGGCCTGAATAATAAATACGTAAGGTGACAGATTCCGGACTAATCCTTCTTATTTTCTATCATTTTTTCCAGTAAGTTGTGAATTTTATCCACTGAACTCATTTTTTCTCTGTGTCGTCTCTCCCGAGCTTCCTCCTTATTTTGCGCTATTTCCAGCAATGTCTCTTGGACGGTTTTTATTTTCTTCTTTTCGGACTTCACAACACTTTCTTCGCAAATATTTTTCCAAACAACTTTCTGGCTGCTTATCTGGATTTCGGGCTCGATTGAATCATCCAGCTTGCATATTTCGTCGAGTTCGCTCTCGAAGTCAATTTTTTGCCTTTTGGCTCCAGATGTGTTGTTATTCTCCACAGCTGCTTTCTTTCTCCTTATGACCATTTTGTATCGCTCCTCGCACTGTTTTGGGCTTTTTCCTTCTATTTCTGATGAAATTTTGATCCACATTTCCTTCTTGTTTTTCAGCATTTTCATTGGGCCAATGTCAGGTAAGTAGTGCGCGTATCTATCGAGAAGGAGCCGAGTTTCTCCGTCTGACCACACCGCAAAAAGGATGCTCATATTCAACTTGGAAATTCTAGTTTAACTTTTTGATTGTACTTACACTGCAATGTTTTGTATATTCGGATTTAATTTTTTGTATCCATTTTGGTTTATTGATGCAAGCGCGAAAGTTTTTGTTAAGTTGTCTTTATTTTTTGTTCACAGCATCAGCTGATATCCAGGGTAGCTATTGATATTCTTTTGTAGCACAAAAAATGTTGCCATTTTTTAGGGATGGGAGTAACACCATAAAAATATTACCATTCTTGAGGGTAAAATTTTTTTTTAGAAAAGAAAACTCTATAAGATTCACTATCAAAACGTGTACAACTCAGAAATAAGCAAGATTTCGATAAAGTGGACGTAGATATAGTGCGGTCATACCCATTTTTTGTACACTTGGCTGACAGTAATCATTTAAACTAAATTACCAAATCATAGTCTTCTAGGGCAAAAGCCGTCTGATATAAAGCATTTTTACTGATTTGTGGGCGGTAAAAGTGGGTGTGACAACGTTTATATTTACATAGTGACTGCCCCTTGTATCCATAGCACCTTAGTACCAAGATTCACTATCAAAACTTGATCATCTCAGGAATACAAATGATTGCTGAAAAGTGGGCGTAGATATACTGCGACCACGCCCATTCACCGAAAGTAACTATCTGAACAAAATTACGGAATCTTAGTTTTATATGATTAAAACCGTGTGATATATAGCATTTTTTTTTGGTTTGTGGGCGATAGAGCCAATTTGGGTTGTATGGGAGGTACCACGCCCCCTTGTCCAATCAACACCAAACTTCACAGGAACACTTCCAGAATGTTGCTTCTTACTTACTTACTTGCTTAGGTGGTCGTAACAACCCGTGTCCGAGTTTCAACCGACCTCATCAGCTCTCGCCAAGCGCCATTGCTTTGCGCGCACCTTCTCCAATCGGATACACCAAGTGCGGTTAGGGCTTCCTCAGCCTGGTCCATCCATCGGAGGCATGGTCTTCCTCGTCGTCGTTGACCAGCGACCCTCGCCTCGAGCACCTTTTTCGCTGGAGCTTCGTCGTTCATACGATGGACATGACCCAGCCAGCGTAGTCGCTGCACAGTTATACGCCGAACTACGTCAATATCATCGTAGAGCTCATACAGCTCGTGGTTCATTCGGATGCGATAGTCATCGCCGACTCGAACAGGACCGAAGATTTTGCGAACAACTTTTCTCTCGAACACCCCCAGAGCGGCTGCGTCAGTTTGCGAAACTTCCCATGCCTCAACGCCATAAAGCAGCACAGGTAGAACGAGCGTCTTGTAGAGTGTTAGTTTTGTCGATCGAGAGAGGGCTCTGGAACTTAGTTGCTTACTGAGCCCGTAGTAGCACCTATTAGCAATTATTGTTCTTCGCTTTATCTTCAGGCTGATTTCGTTTTTGGTATTAATGGCGGTGCCAAGGTAAACGAACTCCTTGACTACTTCAAAGTTATAGCTGCCGGATGAAACGTGGGAGTCTAAACGCCGAGCTCCCTTGTTTTGTAGACAGCATATATTTTGTTTTGCCCTCATTTATCGTCAAACCCACTTTGGCTGATTCCTTTTAGATATCGGCGAAAGCAGCGGTAACATCTCTCTTGGTTCTGCCAACAATATCAATATCATCAGCGTACGCAAGGAGCTGGACGCCTTTGTAGAAAATGGTGCCATTACGATTCACACCGACCTTTCGTACGATCCTCTCCATGATGATGTTAAAGAGATCGCAAGACAGTGGATCGCCTTGCCTGAAACCTCTTTCGGTATTGAAGGTTTCGGAGAGGTCATTTCCTACCTTGACGGAGCTGCGTGTGTTGCTCAACGTCATTCTGCAAAGTCTAATCAACTTTGCAGGTATACCGAACTCAGACATTGTTTCGTATAGGAAATCCCTTCTCGGGCTATCAAACGCAGCTTTAAAATCGACAAAGAGATGGTGTGTGTCAATTTGATTTTCGTGGGTTCGGTGGTTTTGGAGTCTATACGTGATATACACACATATGCACATACCCACATATCCACATACCCATATATCCACATACCCACATACGCACATACATACATTCATTTTTATATATATAGATTTATCAAATAGAAACACTAGTACACAAGTGTGATTTTTTCTTTTTTTGTCCCGACGACTTATAAGAAATCCCGGAATTTTCTTGACTTGTCCCAACAACAGCCTTTCAGAATCTGGCTAGTCCATGTGTACCAAATTTTATTGATCTAGGATAAGTTTTTGCTTCTGCGCTACTGCTTTTATAATTAGGTGAAAATAAAACACTGTTTTTCTGTCATACAGCTTCAGATTTGTGTTATTTTAATAAAAATATGGCAATATTAAAGAAAAAAAGCTTTCAAATAAAAAAAAAAAAATTAAATTGAAATATTTTGGTTTTGACGTTATCATTATTGTTTTTTGTCTCAATTATCTGACATGAGGTTTTCATTGCTTCTCCCAGCCCTCTGCCTGCAGACACGACAACGACGTGATTCTGGTCAGACAGATATGTGTCATTATCAGCTCGTTGACAATTTTTCCTGTTTCTGTTTCTAGCTGTGCTACGCAGACGCCCATCACTGAACTTTTGAAGAAAACAGCGGCAGCAAAGCTTTAGGAGAAAATTAAGTAACGCGACGAATTCGGAAGCTTTCATTTGTAGGAGCGATTTTCGCTCGCCTCAATTCAAATAGGTGGGCTCAGACGATACAGCAAGCTGTCCTTGCCGTACGGCACCGTGCCGTAAATTAACATTGATCAACTTATCCTATTTATCCTACAAATAATTTCCTTTCTTATTATTTGTCCCAGATTTATCAACAATTCACAAAAGTGGCATTTACATAATTTGCAAAAATTAGCCTCAATTTGTTCTAGCGGTTTGTCGGTACGTTCAAAAAGTCGATAGAAGGACACATAGATGGATGACGTTACTAGATTTGTTTTCCATATGATTTTAATTTAGTACCAACCTTCAAACGATACGTATAAAAATTTTACAACAATCTGACAATTCATTCGTGAGTTATAGCATTTTGTGTGCAACTATTGTTATAGAACAAAAAAAATGGAGAAAAGTGAATTTCGAGTTTTGATAAAGCATTGCTTTTTGATGAAAAAAATACAGTGGAAACCAAACAATGGCTTGATAAACATTATCCGGACTCTGCTCCATAGAGACAAATGGTAGAAAAGTGGATTGCTGAATTTAAACGTGGTCGTACCAGCACAAATGCAGAGCGCACTTGACGCCCAAATCAGACTGTTATTCCACAAAACATCAAAAAAATCCACAAATTGGTTATGAACGATCGCAAATTGAAGGTGCTCGAGCTAGCTGACATTGTAAAGATATCAGATGGTAGTGTTTTTACCATTTTACACAAACATTTGGGTATGCGAAAGCTCTGTGCAAAGTGGGTGCCACGTGAGCTCACAGTCGACCAAAAACAACAACGAATTGATGCTTCAGAGGACTTTTTGGCGCTGTTAAACCGCAATAAAATCGTATTCTTTCGTCGATATGTGACAATGAATGAAACATGGCTTCACTATTACACACCAGTGGGGCGTTGATGTAACTCAGTTGAGAAATTCACTACTGGTCGTGACGTCATGCTCAATCACTCTGCTAAACTCTACCTATAGAAAACAAGTGTTTATGTATATCATGAAACTCACCAATTGAGATATTCTTGGTGTGTTGACAATTTGACATTTGTGATTGAGAATTTTATTATTTTTTAAGAAAATTTTGTGCAAAACGCATGGCCAACAAATAAATTTATTTGTGCAATACGCGTAGCCAATAAAGTTTAAAAAAGTTTTAATCGCAATTGCATCTATATCAATATGTAAGGAAAAAACTGCATAATTTGAATTTAAAAATTGCTTGTTATGACTATACTTTCCGCGAATTTTAGCGTTGAAAATGAACTTGGTTTTGTTGGTGTTGGCTGATGCTTATGATAGGAGGAATATGTTGCGCATCCACCGACGAGCATTAAGAGACGCCATTTCATTTGCGAGAGGCACGTTTTATTAAGCTGTTTAGGTTTAATAAAGGCACAGCAATTGTGCTTCTAAATGAATTAGGATCCTTTATGACATGTCAGAAATGTGTATATGTCAAAATCAAATTTTATAAAAAAATTTAATATAAAAAATTAAGTGTCAAAAAAATAAAATCAACTGTCTAAATATGAAAAAACCAAATTGAAGAAAGATATGAATATGAATATTCAAAATGAATACAAAATTTTAGAAATACAATTGTAGAATTTTTTTGCAATCGTTATTTTTGAATTTCAACAATAGTTTTGGGAGAGTGCATTCATTTTTGTTTTTGGACTTTAATCACCCGAAATAAATAAAAAATTTCATTAAACATTAAACACCATGCATTCTCAATCGCAAATTGACATACTCTACAAGTATAAAGCTGACGAGAACATTTCAACTAGTGGAAAATACAATACTCAACTCACCACAGATCTATGAACGCTCAAGTAGAGAATGTCGTCATTGTGACGTCACAATCTCAACCAGTTGAGAAAAAACTAGTAGAGAGTAGTTACATAAACGCACCACAGAATACAAAAGACAGTTAGTTGAGTGGACAGCAGTCAAAGAACCGAATCCAAAGCGAGCAAACACCCAACAGTCGGCTTGTAAGGTGATGGCGTCTTTATTTTGGGATGCGAAAGGAATAATATTTATCGACTATCTCCAAAAAGGAACCACCATCATCAGCAACTTTTACTGTGCACTTTTGGATCGATTGAAGGCTGAAATCGCCAAGAAACGGCCACATTTGCAATAGAAAAAAGTGTTGTTTCACCAAGACAATGCACCGTGTCACAAATCGATGAAAACGATGGCAAAATTGAATGAATCGGGCTTCGAATTGCTTACCCACCCACCGTATTCTCCAGATTTAGCCCCCAGCGACTTTTTTCTGTGTTCAGATCTCAAGAGAATGCTTGCTGGAAAGAAATTCAAGTCCAATGATGAAGATATCGCTGAAACTGAGGCCTATTTTGACGAGAAAGAGAAATCGTACTATAAAAGTGGTAAAAGTTGAAAAATTCCTAAACTCGCTGTATCGCTCTCGAAGGCCACTATGTTGAATAATATAATCGAGTTTTATCAAAATTTTTTTTTCTTACTTATCCTACGGATTTATTGAATGATCTGTTATCTTAGCTGACATAGGCCGACAGTATTAAATTCAACTTTTTCGTTAGACTGCAGATTTTACCTATTTAATGAAGAGTACTACTTGTTAAAAAGAAAGGTTTTCATTTAAAAATTTATGGGGATTTTTGCAACAACTTAAACTTTTCAGATCATTATTTTGAAATAATCACCAATCACTAATGGACATAAACTAACAGCGAAGATATAAGGACAGATAGCAGTGTCACTTTAAGAATGTAGGTTCTCTTTCTTACCCAATTTTAAAAAAATGGTTACCAGTGTTGATACTTTCTACGCACAGTTACTAGATCGGATTGATATATGACTTAAGTCAAGCAATAAGCAAGAAAAATTTTAAAAATCGCTTATTTCCTCATATTAAATGCAAATTAGTTCGAAAATGTGTAAATTTTGCTACAATCCTACATGCACAATCTCGATTTGATGGGAATGATGCTGATCAAGAATTTGGTGTATTTGGTGTTTCTGTGTTATTTTTTTTTTTTGGTATACAGCTATGCCCAGAGCATTGCACGAACATAATATTGTCATTTGTTCATTAGTTCGTTCGTAGAAAAAATTCTGCGAACGAATGAACGAACAAAATCTTAATTCCGATTTTCGACCGAACGAACGAACGAACAAACGAACATCTATTTTCTGCAAACGAACGAACAATCAATTATTTTCTGCGAACGAATAAACGAATATCTATTTTCTGCAAACGAACGAACAATCAATTATTATCTGCGAACGAATCAACGAACAAAATATACGTTTGGTGCAACGTACTTGCAGCGAAACGCCTATATGCTTCACTATGCACGTGGCCCAATGCGAAAAATAACTGTTATAGGTACCGCACACAAGTAGTACAAAAAAAGAAAAAAACTGCAAAAACCGTTGAAAATAGCTTATATCAGCCGTAGTTAAACTCCTAGAGGGGTCAAATATATGAGCTGGTCCTATTAGTTTTGCTCCTCAACATTTCTTCCGAACACACCTATTCCCTATCTGAAACCCTTCTTTGGGTTCCAATACAAAAAAAAAAAACTGTCAAAAATAGTTTATATCGGCAGTAGCTGGACTCCTAGAGGGGTCAAATATATGAATTGGTTCTATAATTTTTTGCCCTTCAACATTTCTTCTGAACACACCTACCCCCTATCTGCCACCCTTCTTTGGATCTCCATACAAAAAACACAAAAATGTCGAAAATAGTTTATATCGGCCGTACCCGGTTTCCTAGAGGGGTCAAATATATGAGCTGATCCTATTATTACTTGTCCTTTAAAATTTCATTAGAACACACATACCCTTTATCTGCTGCCCTTCTATGGGTCCCCATACAAAAAACACAAAAAATGTCGAAAATAGTTTAAATTGGCCTTAGCTGGAGTTCTAGAAGGTATAAATATATGAGCTGGTCCAATTATTTTTTGCCCTTCAACATTTTTTCCGAACACAGCTACCCCTATCTGCTACCCTTCTTTGGGTCCCCATACCGGCCGTAGTCTACGAATTCTATCTAGTTTCCACGAACGAAAGAACGAACCAAATATTTATTTTATTTCTCTACGAACGAACAAACGAACAAAATATTTCTTTTATTTCTCTATGAACGAACGAAAGAACAAAATATTTTTATTGTTTTCTACGAACGAACGTTCGTGCAAGGCTCTGGCAATAAGCACTAAAAATAGCTGAAATTAAGACCAAACACCAATTATTTCAAAATTAATTGTCTTTCGTTAAAACTCAAAAATTGGTGTAGCTAAGTTTTTTTTGCTGGTTTTATAAAAGTGGCGGTATTTTTGAATTAAAAAATGTGGCAATATTGGTACCGCACACAGTCCATGTTGCTGTCTCTACCCTGTAGGAAAATCAACTAATACTAAACTTCCACTGAAAGTATTTGAAAAAATAGTTCTTTGTCAACCACAACTAGTTGAAATTCTGACTTTTTTCCATAGAACAAACTAACATATTTTGTATGGTGATGTCCGCTAAATAAGTCAATTGACTTTCGTCTGCATTATTTTTAACTACTTGTTAAATTGGTTAAATTTTAATTATTTTCTAACTACTTTATAATAAATCAATTGAAAACTAGTTAATATTTCACTTACTGAAGATGAATATAAAAGCACAAAAATTTTAAATTTCTATACATCAAAGAGATCATTTATTTGGCTGTGAATACATTAAAAATATACATAAATTCCTTACGTGAATGCAGTTTACGGAAGCAGTTTCCAAAAACGGGCACGCCACCGCCTGGGCACATGAGCGAAGGTGCCGATCCAATTGATCGGAATTGTGTGGATACTGCGCCTGTTATTTAACACAAGACAGCTTTTTGAGGCTTCATTTCAAAATATGAGGTAAACAAGCGTGTCGGCGGGATTTTCCACGCTTTGCAACCATCAATCATGTTCGATGGTCACACCGATATTTTGCTTAGTGCTTATTTTAAGTGTCAATCGCAATGAAGTGATGGAGCATACTCGACGCTACGTAGGGAAAGGCGTACGTCTTTACAACTGAAGTGATGTAGTGTTTGCTGAATGGTTGGGCAATGTATCAATTTCCGCAAATTCCGCAAAGTCCAAATTGTCCAATGTTTGCTATACACTACCAGTTTGTAATTTGAATATCTTAAATAATAAAGACTTTTTAATCGTTTCACAGGGTTTTGAGGCAGTCTATCAGTTTAAAAGTGTGTTTACCACGTCTGTCTTGCAGCTCAATGTCGTAAATAAAAAAATATGTCTTTTTGAAACAAAATGTTTGTGAAGCCTAAAGTTAATAATATTTGATGAAATAACATGGTTAAATACATAAAAACTTTTAATCTAATAAAAATTTGCAATTAAAACATGCCAAAATCAGAGTTGCCGCCATAATATAATTCAAAGTAGTTTATCAGTCACTTGTGTTTAAGTAGTATTTTATTTATGAAGTAAAATAAAAAATAAATTTTTACTGATTTCCGAAAACAACTGCAGTAAAAAGTTCTTACTGATCATGAAATTAACCAAATAAATAAAATAAGTCATTTAAAAAAATGCGATTAATATTTTTTAATCATGTTTTATATACTTGCTATACGCTGTTAGCTTACCACTTATTTGAAAGCCCCGACCGGTTGAACAACTTGGAAGATTTTATTTGAAAACCAAACCTGGATCATTCATAGAATCGTCACTATCGAAATGTGTTCAACTCATATTATATTTCTTATTTATTAACACTTGGAATATTAGTTATAACGATAACACGCGACAAACTATGACTCAATATTAGAGTTCACCTGCCTTATTCTTTGATTACACAGTGATGGCAAATATCAAATTGGTTGACCTAAAGATACTGAGTTGTTGCAAACGCTGAGTTGTATAAACTTACGCCATTTATTTCCTCTGGTTAGAGTGCGTTGAATTTTCAGTTCTATTAGGAATTTTTAGTAATCAGTCAATTTAGAGTGGTAATGCAAATTAAATTTCAGTAGGAGATTTTTTTACTGCAATTTTTTTCAGTAATCAGTAAAAAATTTATTTTTACTGCAATTTTTTCAATAACAATTTCTTTCAGTAATCAGTAAACATTTATTTT
Source organism: Coremacera marginata (assembly GCA_914767935.1). Taxonomy (NCBI): domain Eukaryota; kingdom Metazoa; phylum Arthropoda; class Insecta; order Diptera; family Sciomyzidae; genus Coremacera; species Coremacera marginata. Next base: position 107,902,994 of record OU612044.1, on the reverse strand, counting down.
TACTGAAATTTTATTCAGTAATCAGTACAATTTTTTTTTACTGAAATTTCAATCAGTAATCAGTAAGAATTTACTGGTAATGCAAACTAAATTTAATTATCAGTATAAACTTACTGGTAATGCAAATGAAATTTAATTATCAGTAAACATTTACTGATTAATGTTATTTTCAATGCATTTAATATGTACTGCAGTGTGCCCATGTATGCTATAGGGTATTTTTGTGAACTTTGTTGACTTTTTCTAATCTTGCTCAAAAAGGGCTTTAAAAGAAGCTTTTGTCTCGCAGCGAAAAATAAATAATAAATTGTTGTATATTGTTAGCTTTGCGCACGACCTGTTAAGCATTAAATGGAGCTTACAAAGAGAGAGCTTTTTTCTAGTAAGGATAAGAATAAAGAAACTGTATGCTTATGCTCTTTTAATTTTAGTTAACTATTTAAATAACAAATGGCAAATTTATATAGCCTTTATCATAATTTTGGACCATAGCTATTCAAGAGAAAAAATTATTAAATAAAATAGCGCCTGCCGTTTTCCACTTTTGCGCGGCCGAACATAAGTGAGTCTCCTTTTATATAATAGTATAGATGAACCATCTCTATGATATTTTCAAAATCGGATGAAAACCAGGCCTACCTCCCATACAAAGTGACGTCATAAAAATAGGAAAACTTTCTTAAATATATAAAATTGATAAAACTGTTTTTAATTACACAGGTTTACAAAAAAAAAGATCGGACTATTAGACCAGACCATGGTATTCCGAGGTATTTTTGCGTCCTAAATCCGATTCCAGGGTCATCTGAGCCCCATCACTTCAGAAAAACGAGGTTTCAAGGTCATTTAGAGGTTAAAATTACAATTTTTTGGAACTGGACCCGGGACAATTTCTCGAGCGACGTGTTGAGTTGGAGGGTAGCTTTTTAGGTCTTGAATGCCTTCCAAACATTGAAATGGAGTCCTAAATCTCGTCCGGGACTCGCCCGGTCCGGTGATGGGTCTCAGATGACCTAGGTCGCTTGAGAAATTGTCCCGGGTCCAGTTCCAAAAAATGGTAATTTTAACCTCTAAATGACCTTGAAATCTCGTTTTTCTGACGTGATGGGGCTCAGATGACCCCGGAATCGGATTCAGGACGCAAAAATACCTCGGAATACCATGGTCCGGTCTAATAGTCTGGACTTTTTTTTTTGTAAGCCTGTGTTATTAAAGCCTATATCAGATGAAAATATTGTTTGAGTCCCGGAAGAATTAGTCTGCGACAAAAAGGATGGGATGTCTTCCAGTACGAAAATTTCATTAAGGACGTTGGTACTGGGTGCGGCACTCACTTCGCTAAAAAATGTAACAATTTCTCTGAAATTGTTATGTAACGTATTGAAATTTTCCCCAAAAAACTTTATTTTTGAATAAAGCGAAGACCTGATCGTATACACAATAAATCGTCTAAGCACGACTTGGATATACCTGCACAATATGCATGAAACATTTGCTCGCGTGGACCAGAACAACTAAACATGGGGTTCAGAATGTTCTAGCTTCTGCATAGCTCGTTCAAGGGACAAACGGCGATATTTTCTGCAGAAAAATACTCCATACTTTCTTATTAAAAAAATTGAGCAAATGCAAAATGTGCTTTAAGGGTTAATATTTTTAGATTTAACATGCAGTGAGCGCAGTTAAAAAACAATAACAACAACCACTGCGCTAGCGATAAACAAATCACCGCACAAAGAGGAATTAAAAAAATTCGAGAAACAAGCAAGCATGCAAACAAAACTTCAACAAAAAAAAATAAACTGGTTTCTAACAATTATCAATGTTGAAAAATTTTAATTGATAAGCAATTACTAAAACAATTTAAGTGAAATTATTATAAAAACACTTGAGCTATTCACAGTTTAAGTACGCAGGCCTGTTAAGTTTACGATTTGCTATTTTTACGCCAACTTACGTAAGCGTATTTTTCTTTGTTGTTGCTTTGCATGCAAACGCAAATACGCAAACACGCGTAAATAAAAGTAGCCCTTGGACGTGTTTTTTGTGTCTCGTATTTTTGTGCCCTATCTACAGAATATACATATAACAGCGTTGCAAAATCATTGAATACGGAAAACACATACTGAGGTGATCACAGTTTAAAAAATAACAAATGCTATAAATACGCTTTGTTAATATACGTTAAAACTGTGAATAGCCTAAATGTAATGAGAACTATAAAATGTGGAAGAAGTCTTAAATTTGCAAGAAAACTTGTAGAAATTCCAACCTGATTTTCTCTGCTGTCTACTTCATTCTTCTCCGAATCGGCCCTACCTTATAATTCTGCCATTGGATGAAATCAACTAAAACTTGTTCGGTTCGGCTAGGCTCAGCAACAAAAGTTCACTATGTTCGCAACGTTATTGAATACGACAAGCTATTATTCTTGTATTAAGCTGTGATCGTAAGAATAAATAAACTCGTGCTTTTTGTTCAGTGCAATCTCCTAAAACAAAAGCTTTGCAATGCAAACACAAAAAAGTGCATGTATTATTTTGCGGCCCCCTGTCTTAAGGGGGAGGTAAGGTTTGACAACTTTTTTGTTTATTTTTTTTTTTTTAATCGAAAAAAAAATGTATTTTTTAGTTGAAAGTACAACATCTGCAGAATATTGTATTTAATTTTTAGGTCATTCGAGGCAAAACTAACGAAGTTGCAGTACGTTCAATGACCGTATCTCTAACTTAGTTTTGCGCGCCTTTTAGCTACCTGCGCTGAGCGGCGAGCGGTAACTGTTTCGGTCTCTATTGTATTGCTTTTATCCCATCTTTTCGTCTTAATATCTTCAGGTAAATAAAATGTGTAACGTACATTGTGTCCTTCGATGTAGAGTATACATTTCAGTCTAAAATTGAACTTAGGAGAGCAGATATGTGCATCATTTCAGTTTGGCTCCGATTTCGTTCTCCGTTTTGTTTTTGCTTAGTTTTCGTAGAGATTTTGTATTTATCATCGAAAAAATGCCGAAACCAACCAGACAGAGAAGGACGTGCACAGGGTGGCCCAAGAGTAAGCCGACTAAGAAAAAGAGTAATGCCGCAGGATCGAAAAACGAAAGTAAGTGCGTCTAGTGCATCAGCGAAAAAAATCAAATTGAATGCTTCGCTTGAAGTTGAGGAAGATCTTAAAAAACATTATCGAATTATAGACTTTCTTTTAGTTTTTTCTACTGTAGCAACTTTAGTAAAGTGTAAGACGTGTGATAGCTCAGTGGCATTTGAATCTTGTAAAAAAGAAGGTCTTGGCTTCAAAATAAAAGTAACGTGCGAAAAGTGCAAAATTCCAAACCATGTTCCGTCGAGTGAAAGAATTGATGGTAATGCCTACGAAATAAATAACATGGCAAGTAGTTTTCTTTCAAAACCGTGCTACAATACTTTTATTAAAAAAATGAACACAAGCGTTAAAACTGTTGCAAATAAATATTTTGCTTTTGCCATAAAAAAAAAAAAGGAACTTGTAAACAACTAAGACTTGTGAAGACACAGACGAAATTACAGTATCCGGTGACGGCACGTGGAGAAAAAGAGGATTTAATTTGCTCTTTGGTGTATCGTCATTGATCGGCTATTGGACCAGCAAACTTGTTGATATTTTTTTCAGCAGTTCGTACTGTAACTTATGTGAAACCTGGAGCAACAAACTAAGACCTTCAGAATATGAAGAGTGGCACGAGGAGCACGTGAAAAAAAGACAATGTGAATCAAATCACAGTGGGCCATCCGGTAATATGGACGTGAGCGCTATCGTGAAAATGTTTCAACGTTCGATAGAGTTTTTAAAAGTTAAATACTGCAATTTTATTGGTGATGGCGATTCCAAAACCTACACCAGAGTAGTCAATGCAAAACTTGCGGTGATAACTTCATAATAATCAAGAAACAGTGTATTGGACACGTCCAAAAAAGGATGTGCAAACGTCTACGTGGCTTAGTGAAATCGCACGTGGTCGATACAAAAATGAAATCTGTTGAAAAAGTGAAGAGGAAAACTCTTTCCGGTAAAGACAAACTAGCTGGCAACATGATAGTCAAATTAACAGTGTATTATGGGCTAGCAATTCGAAGAAATCACAATTCTGTGGACAAAGTAAGGAACGCTAAGAGGCGACTTTTTATCATTATTCTTCTACTGATCAAAGTCTCCAGCATGAAAAATGCGATGAATTGTGGTGCGAGCGGAAGAAGGCTGAAGCTGCAATAGCATTACGATCATTCAAGCACAGTTACTCTCCACTTCCAGCTGAGGTTTACGACGCAATAAAGACAATGAAGACACGCTGTTGGAACGTTGTCTGGGTGGTTTCACGCAGAACACAACGAAAGCAAAAACCAACTCATATGGAAAATTAATCCCAAATCAGTGAGTGGTACCGCAACGGTCGTTGAAATTGCAGCATATGCAGCAACATCACTTTTTAACGAAGGCTCTACTACTTTTCTGAACTTCATGCAAGATTTGGGCATCACTTCAGGACCAAGTGCGCATGATGGGCGCGCGAGTTATGTTCCTTGCTTAGAACAGTTTGACTGAAACACACTTTTCTTTTCTGCTGTAAACTTAGAACTGAACTTTATTACAACTCTTTCTTAAAATCTAACCAATTCGTTTTCAAAATGTAAATGTGTTAAAGTATGTAAAGATATAAATGGAAGAAATACAATTGTAAAATAGGAGAAATGTATGTAAAAGAAATACAATGTGGTTAATATGTAAAAGTTAATAGTCGCAAAGTGTTGCCTAATTTATAGTTGCAACATAATATCAAAAACGCAAGGGTTTTATTTTAATGTCTTGTGGTTAATATGTAGAATAAATAATCGTAAAGTGTTGCCCAATTTATGGTTGCAACATAATATCAGAAATGCAAGAGTTTGATTTTAATTGAACCTATTTTAATAGTTGCGATTTATGAGGAAAAAATAAAGAAAGAGTGTAAATAAAATTGGAACACTTAAAATATCTTATTGATTACGCTGCACTTTAAGTAGTGCAGTGGGGCTTATTATGTTGTTGTTTCTGGTGCTATTGTTGTGGGTGCCGAGATTTAATTGCCGTTTGTGCTGTTGTTGTAAATGTAGTAACGATGTCTTTGACTTGTTGGTTAATTTGGTATTGTTGTTGTGTTTGTTGTAATTGTTACTGTAAGTGTTGCAGCGGCGTATTGAGCCTCGATGGTTTGAGTGGTGGCTGAGAAGTATATGTATTTGTTGTTGTCGTTTGAGTGGGGGTCGTAACTCCTCCCCCCCCAGTATGAAGTGAGGGCCATAAAGATTGTGCAGCGGCCCTTACGAAATTGGTTTGCGGTGTATAAATTGATGCCATTATTTTCCTAGGGACGTAAATGAAGATCAGGACAAGGATTACAATTAACGTATATTGCAGTGCGTCTTGGGCATATGTAATTGTGCTGAGGTGTTTAACTGATGCGTAGCTTTCGATTTGATGGTCGCGAAGTTTTTCCAAGTTTAGGGCTTCGGTTACTGACAGGGCTTGTATTCCTGAGTGTGTTATTGGCAGGATATGTATCTCGTCCCAGAAAATTCCAACATTGCTCTTGTAGATGATACCTCTTATAGCGATGTCGCAGTTCTGGAAATGAATAGCACCGGTACCTTCAACTGTGTATTGTCTTTGACTGCAAGTAGAATTTATTAGTGTATAGGGTATATTAATATAGACGATAAAGTTGGCTTCTGGCTGGAAGATTGTTGTTATCTTTCCGAGGTCATACAGGTCGCAGTGTCCAGGTTGATTTTGCATGAGCTGCCCCAGGCATTTAGATTCTTGAGTTTTTTCTTCTTGGATTGGTTTTTGGCAAAAGTATATTTTAGATATTCTTTGGCATGTTTTGTCGAAAAACTGAATTGTTTTGTTATTGTAAGTTATGTATGATTTTGTTATTATTTGCTTTATGTTTATAGGGGTAGGTATAATATGATATAGCTGATAATTTTCTGTATAAAGATTAGGTATTTGAACATTGAATATGACATTAGAATGATTATAATATGCTTGTAATTGTAATAGTTCGTATATTTCTTCATCTGTTTCAATTTTAATGGATTGATTAGTCATATAATTTCTAATTTCTTGTAACTCTTTTTGGTTTAATATAAGCTTGGATAGAATGTTTAGTTTGGCTAATAGTATGGCTTCTGCTATGTCTGTGATATGATTGAATAAAATATCTATATTGTAGTTAAGTTGGTTAAGATATTGCATTTCTTCTAGAATATTTTCATTTCTTTTAATTTTATTGGCTGTTTCTTTTGAATATTTGTTTACAAATTTTTCAATTGTGCTATGTTCATTATTCATGTGTTCAGTAATATTTTTAAATCTTGCGATCATTTGCATATTCAATTTGTTTTGATTGACCGATTCTTTTTGTAAGTTTTCTTCATTTTCTTTTAATTTTGTTATTTCATTATTTAAATTTTGTGCATCAACCGCATCCATGTTCCCTGTAATGAACTTTACGAATGATCCTAGTCCATTCAAGATACCCCTTTTTTGTCTAGCAACAGGTGATAGTGTTTGAATTTTATTCTTTAGTTCGAAAAGTTTCATTTCAGTTACTTTTATAAGATTTGGTTGTATACCTTGTGCTTTAATTTCAGTAAAGGTAGTGGATAATTTGTTAATGTTTGCATGGTATTTGTCTAGGTCGATTATATGGATTAAATTGTTATACCCTTTTACTACTCGTGCCGGTCCGAGTCTGAGTGGAATTATACCTTGGTTATCTTTGACGTTATGAATCTCTATTAACTGTCCAATGACCAGTTGTACCCTAGAAAGTGAAAATATACAAATATAATGCAAGCTAAAAGTGCCTATTGGAAAAAAAAATTCGAGGTGTAATGTTAAAATTTATGGTTTATTTTGTTTTCTTAGTTTGGATTTGTGTAATTTTTGGTCTTTTATTGTGGTTAATGTGACTTTTTTATTGCGTTTTACTTTATGTTTTGTGAATCTAGGAGTCATTTTATTTCTTCTATTTTCTTTTCTAAATATGGTTTTGTTGCTGTCGAAATTTTCGGGTTCGTCTCTAGTTACATTGATTTTATCTATGTTAAGGCTTGTAATTTGTTTAAGCTGTTCACATATTTTTGGGTATAGAATCTCCTGATATTCTTTTAACTTTTGAAGGTATTCGTGTTCATTATGAAATGAAATTATGTTATTGAATTTGTATGTTCTGCCAAAAAATAACTCGTAGGGAGTGTGTTTAGTGGTGGAGTGAATTGCGTTATTGTAAGTTATAAATGTTTCTGCTAAAATTTCGTCATGTTCAAGAGATAGATTGTTTTCTTTTCGAGTTGTAAGTAAAATTCTGTAAATTTCAGTTAAAGTGGAATGCATACGCTCTACTGGAGAATTACTACTCGATTGTTGGAATGACGTAAAATGCAGTTCTATTTGGTACTGACGACAGAAGTCCTTAAATATATTTGCCATAAATTCTTGACCTTGGTCACATACAATTTTTCGAGGTGTACCGTAAACACTGATGTATGTTTTTAATGCTTTTAGGATGGATACGCTATTTTTCGATTGTAGATTATAACCTGCTCCGAACTTAGAAAATTTGTCAATTATTGTTAAGATAGGGTGATTGTTAATTGTATATATATCGATGTGCAAAATATCGAGTGGCTTAATAGGTGTTTCTGGTTTTTCAATTTTTGTTTTAGGGGGATTCCTATCGTATTTTTGAGTTTTGCAGGTTTCGCAGTTATTAATTGTTTGTGTGATTTTATTTTTCATAAATGGAAAGTAGTACTTTCTTTTGAGATGCAAATGTGTTTCATTTATTCCTCTATGGTTATGTCGATTGTGATAATCCCTAATCAACTGTTCTTGTTCGTCGCTTTGTGTTATGTCCTGTAATATTTCCATGCAGCGTATTACACGGAATATTTGGATATGTGAAAAATATTTGGAGTATACATCCTGGACTATTCTGAATGTATCGTCATCCGTATAGATGGCAGATAATTTATTAGGTGCCATGTAGTTTTTTAAAATTTGAGTAATACTGTCTTCATTAAAATTAGTTTTTCGGATTATGCGTCTTTGTTTATTTCTAAATGGAATTTCGACTGTGATTTCAGGTGCTTGGCTTGATATTTGTAGAATTATTTGTAGATTAAAATCGTTTAGTGGTTTTTCGAAAATAGCTATTCCATCGTTGAGATTTTCTATAGCAGAGTGAATTGTGCTTCCGTTTGTAGCGTGATTAGATTCTGTATCGTTAATGTTTACGTCCACGTTAGTGTTTGGTTTATCCTGTATTATTCTGCTTAAAGCGTCGGCATTTGAATTAAGCTTTCCCTTTTTATAGACTATTTCGTAATCATACTCCTCTAATTTAATTCGCCAGCGAATGAGTTTAGAGTTGGGTTCTTTCAAACTCATAAGCCAGGTTAGAGGTCTATGGTCAGTAACTATCTTGAATTTTCTACCATAAAGGTATGGCCGAAAGTACTTAGTCGCCCACATAATGGCGAGTAACTCTTTTTCTATAGTATAATAATTTGTTTGAGTCGGAAAGCGTTCTACTCGCGTAGCAAACTGGCTTATCACTGCCTATAGTGCCTTGGGATAAGACTGCGCCTAGAGCATAATTACTAGCGTCTGTTGTGAGAATAAAGGGTTTGGAGAAGTCTGGATACTGCAATATTGGGTCATTTGTTAAAAGGTGTCTACATGTATTGAATGCCTGTATATATCGATCATTAATTACGATTTTCTTGTCTTTTTTTAGGCACTCAGTAAGAGGTTTTATAAGTTTTGATAGATCTTTAATGAATTTTCGGTAATAACCTAGTAACCCAAGAAAAGCTTTAATTTGTTTCCTAGTTTGCGGAATTGGATAATTTTGGATGGCTTCTATTTTGGAAGGATTTGGTTTGATACCATCTGTTGATACAATGTGTCCCAGGAACGCTACTTCTTTATGCAGAAACTCTGACTTGTCTAGTTGGATTTTGAAGTTTGCCGAACGTAATTTTTCAAAAACTTTTTCAAGACTTTCAAGATGTTCTTGAAGAGAAGTTGAGTAGATTATTATATCATCTAGGTAGACAAGACAGATTTTTCCTACTAATTCTCTAAGAACATTGTCCATCACTCTCTGAAACGTTGATGGAGCGTTCTTTAGACCGAATGGCATTCTTATGTATTCATAGTGACCACCTTCTACTGTGAACGCAGTTTTTTGTATATGTTTATGATGCATTTCTATTTGATAAAAACCGCTTGCTAAGTCAAGCGTAGAAAAATATACACATTTACCTAGTTTATCCAGAATTTCATTTATATTGGGGAGCGGGTACCTATCTGATATTGTTTTTTCATTGAGCTTCCGATAGTCTATGACGAGGCGCCACTTTTGTTTTCCACTGGAGTCCTTTTTCTTTGGAACGATCCAAACGGGAGAACTCCAAGGGGAATAGCTATGGCGGATTATTCCCTGTAGAAGCATTTTTGCGATTTGACATTGTACCTCGTCTTTGTGGACGTATGGATATCTGTACGATTTGGTGTAAATTGGAATGTCGTCTGTTGTGGATATTTTGTGCTTAATTTCGTTGGAGTATGTTAATTGTTCTCCTTCTTTGTAGAATACGTCGTTATTTTTCTTACAGAGTTTCAATAACTATTATTTTTCTTCTGAATTCAGATGGTCTAATCTGAGAATTTCTGATAAGTCTACAAAGTGGTTTGGGTCACAAGTATTATCTGGGTTTATATTATTTAATTCGACAAAGTCAGAAGTGTTGTAAGGGTTTACTTTAAGAGGCTGTTCAAGAAAAAGGGATTGTTCATTTTCAGAAAAATTTATTACTTCCAGTAAAGCAACCCAGTTTTTTGATTCGTATATACCTTCTGATATAACTAAGTTAGGTTTAAGTTCTGTGTTTCTGAGATAAATTGATCCATTTTGAGTGTCTACTGGCAATTCAATAACTGTTTTAGATCTAGGTGCAATCAAGTATTTTTTTGATATTATATTTGGTTTAAATTGTAGATTAATAGTTGAGTTTTGTGTATTAAGTGATTTGCTAACAAGATTAACTGTTGCACCGAGTTGAGTAAGGGCATCAAGTCCGATAAGTCCATCGAAATAATTATGGAATTTGAAGAGAAGGAATATGAGATTACCGCGTTGATTGAATTCACGAAATATAGGTAATGATACTTGCTCATTAAGAGTATATTTTCCAAGTATAGTAGAGATTGAAGTTAATTTACATTTTTTAATATCGTCTTTATGTATGAATTCGGGATTAATAAATGAGGCTGACGCTCCCGTATCTATAAGAAATCTCAATGGTCTACCAAAAGGGGATGATATGTTAACATATGCTAGCTCAGATCCATGTCTATTTACGTCTATGTATCCTGTTGGTTCGGTGAGGCTGATCGGAAAAAATTTTGATCATCTTCAATGTTATTGATGTCTTCTATTGAGTCATCTGTATATTGATCTAATTGTTGTTGGTAAGAGGTATTGGGGCGTTGGGTCCTTGGATTTTTATTTATGTTATGAAATTCTTCTGTTCTTGGTCTTGTCATCCTGGAAAATTTAGAACGCATGCTTACGTCGGAATTATTATTCCTTTGAGATACAGTGGAGTTTCTAGTGTTTGTAAAACCTGAACTTGTGTCCATTGGTTCTGGTTGTGGTTGTCTGGCAGAAAATGACGAATTGTTATTATTGTTGTGGTTATTTCTAAAAGGGTTATGATTAGGATTAAACCTATTGTATGTTGGTGGGTTATTAAATCGGGACTGGTTTGGGTTATATGTGTTTTGGTAGTAATTTGATGTGTTTGGATTATAGTTAGACGTATTTGGTGTAAAGTTACGTGGGTTTTACATTCTTGCTGGATATTTATTGAACGTATTATATGGCTTATATTGTTTATTCTGATATGTGTTTCTTCCTGATCTCATGTAATGAATATTTTGTTCTTTTATACAGTAGGCTAAAGCAGTGGCCAAGGATTCTGGCCTCATAGCCCTAATGTTTGAGCCAAGTGGCTCTCTAAGACCACTTAAAAATGAGTTTAGACACATTTCCGCAAATAGTTCTTTTTTTGCTGCTACAACATTTTGATCACTTTCGTGTATCAAAATATTGTTGCACAGTGTAGCCTGAATTTCTATTATTTCACTGAAAAAATTTTCTACAGTTTTGTTGTATTGTCGTAAGTTGTGTAAATCCCTAATAAGTGAAGTCTCCGATCTTTTGTCAGAGTAATGCAGAATTAAGTTAGTTTTTATGTTTTCCCAATTGAGTGACGTTCCGTACATATTTAGTACTTCGTTTGCCTGACCGACTATCTTATTTCGTATTGCCCTTAGTAGTATTTGTCCTTGAGGCGTATGACTAGCACCTCTTGTATGTAACAATATTTCCTCTACGTTATTTAGAAATTCGTATAGTAGTCGAGGATTGCCATCATATTGAGGCAAATCCTTTATTGCATCTGGAATGCGAAGTGACTGAAAAATATCCACATATACAGGGGCAGGGGTGGGAAGGGTTGGGATGGGGGCTGTATTCTCCATAGTAAATTCTCTACTTGGTTCTTCTAGAATTGAACTAAGGCTTCTGCTTTTAAAAAGATTACTGAGGGAAACTGAATAGGGCTGATTTTCTGCACGTTTTTTCTGGGTTTTTTTCCACATGAATTTTTTCTCTTTGTTCTTTTTTTTTTTTTTATTGAATAAAATTGTTAACGTATTGAATTTTTTCTTTTCTTATCCCCTTTTATTGAAAAAATTTATTTGTTTTATTTTTTAAGCTTTATTTTATTTAATTATTTTTCAGTTTTCGACTTACATGCTTCCAACGATGATGATGATTAACTGCTTTAGCTGCATGATGCTTGTTGTTCGCTAGTCGTCCTTTCAGAGCGTTGAGTTCCAATGGCGATTAAAAGTTGATATAGTCGTCCTTTCAGAGCGTTGAGTTCCAATGGCGATTAAAAGTTGATACTTAACCGATCTTGTGAGAAAAAAAAATGTGCTGATATTCAGTCAACACTTATTTCAGAATATTATGTATCGATATTCTCTCGATAATAACTTCTGATAATTACAATAATTTTAGTTCGATATTCTTTCGAACAATTATTTTATCACTTATTCTTCAAATAAGAAGGATACTGATTATTCACTATTCACAAGATGGTTCGCCAAGCCGTAGACTGCGCCAGTTATGTTCCTTGCTTAGAACAGTTTGACTGAAACACACTTTTCTTTTCTGCTGTAAACTTAGAACTGAACTTTATTACAACTCTTTCTTAAAATCTAACCAATTCGTTTTCAAAATGTAAATGTGTAAAAGTATGTAAAGATATAAATGGAAGAAATACAATTGTAAAATAGGAGAAATGTATGTAAAAGAAATACAATGTGGTTAATATGTAAAAGTTAATAGTCGCAAAGTGTTGCCTAATTTATAATTGCAACATAATATCAAAAACGCAAGGGTTTCATTTTAATGTCTTGTGGTTAATATGTAGAATAAATAATCGTAAAGTGTTGCCCAATTTATGGTTGCAACATAATATCAGAAATGCAAGAGTTTGATTTTAATTGAACCTATTTTAATAGTTGCGATTTATGAGGAAAAAATAAAGAAAGAGTGTAAATAAAATTGGAACACTTTAAATATCTTATTGATTACGCTGCACTTTAAGTAGTGCAGTGGGGCTTATTATGTTGTTGTTTCTGGTGCTATTGTTGTGGGTGCCGAGATTTAATTGCCGTTTGTGCTGTTGTTGTAAATGTAGTAACGATGTCTTTGACTTGTTGGTTAATTTGGTATTGTTGTTGTGTTTGTTGTAATTGTTACTGTAAGTGTTGCAGCGGCGTATTGAGCCTCGATGGTTTGAGTGGTGGCTGAGAAGTATATGTATTTGTTGTTGTCGTTTGAGTGGGGGTCGTAACTCGCGCGACATACTCTTTGCGGATCAGCAGAATGGACGAGCAAGCTGCTGGCGAGTCCAAAGAAAGCAGAGTTTTATGTAGACAGTAGCAAAAAGATGCCTTAGATAACGTGGATGATATTAATGTACTGTATGGACCCGGCATCGATGATGACATGTACGTATTTTATAAGAAAATCCAGTTTTTTTCAAGATATTTTCATTTTTTCAGTCTACTAACTTTAAATGCATTTTCCCAAACATCTAATTTTTAAAAACGGTGACCAGCCTATAGAAAAATCTACTGCATCGATCGTTTTGAAGTCTTGTAGACATATTCTACATGTAAATAGCTCTCTAGTTGCGTCGAGATTTTTAAATTTTTTAATTACTAACAATTTCCTTGGCTAAATGCAGATCACAGATATTTGAGAAACTAGAGAAACAGAATTTATAAACTCCTCAAAAGTACAGCAAATGTAAACGAAGAATGAGGCTCAGATATGATGAGAAATCGAAGGAGTTCTCTTTCAAATCTGAAGTAGCGTACAAGTTTTACACAAACTTAATTGGAGAAAAAATTGTCACAGGACCCCAAAACTTTTTTTGAATTTGAAGCGAAAATTAGCGGGTTACCCGTCATCCATGTTTAAAGGTAATATTGTCTCCTCCAACCCTCAGGAAATATGCAACCTCTTTGCGGATCATTTTAATGAGGTATTCTGTCAACCAACTACTACAGACTGATGTTTTTCCCACCACTCCGAATTTGCAACATATAGTTGAAAACTTCAACTTGACGAAAGAAGAAATATCAAGTGCAATAAAAGTTTTAGATCCAGCCAAAGGACTTGGACCAGACCTAATTAGTAGATACAATATGTTGGTTCTGCCGCAGGAGGAGCGAAGGAGCAAGCCGATGACGTCACTCCGGTCCAGCGCCATCTTGTGGGAGGCTTTTTTTTGCTAAAAATGTGGAAAGGTGTGTGTCTTTGCTAAAAGCTTTTACAAATTGGCAAGTTTGGTGTATGTCTTTGCTAAAATCTATTAAAAATCGGCAAGTTTGGTGTATGTCTTTGCTTTAAGCTTTTAAAATTGGCAAGTTTGGTGTATGTCTTTGCTTTAAGCTTTTAAAATTGGCAAGTTTGGGGTATGTCTTTGCTTTAAACTTTTCAATTGGCAAGTTTGATGTATGTCTCTACTTTTAAGCGTTGATCATAATTTTATACTCTACATTATCGGTAGTGGTAGTCAAGCGAGTTCTTATCAGTGTTTGCATGTTTTGTTTTTTCTTAACCCTCGAATTCGTTATAGCAATGACTGAAATTCTGCTGGTTGACTTTAGCTAAAATGATATGACTTGCTTTATGAAAATATATATTAATATGGGTTGAAGTAATTTAGGTACGGCGAAGGTTGAAGGGTTAAAGAAATGTTTGTAAATTTATCATAATGGTGCTAAGTATTAGGTGCGTGTATTAGATTTGCATAAGTAGTTAAAAAATTGGAGGACAACCATTTGAAACATAGGCGTACATTAGTGGGATACATCTGAGGTACAAATCTCAATCCCCCGGTCAAGTCGTCCAGCAAAATCTCCGCCTCTGGCTTATATTTTATGTAAATTCAAGAGTCTGTAAAGCTTCAAGATGCAGAAACTTCGAGAACATTTTAGAAGCTGACTTATGTCATTGTATGCCGAAGCGAATGGCGTGAGAGAGAAAGGGAGAGAGAAAGGGAGATAGCAAATAGCGCGATCCTATACAAATAATACTTCAGAATCAACCTAACCTAAGACAATGCCATAGGTATAGGGGGGGCACTCCTTACCTATATAGGTATATAGGCTTCTCTATAGGTATAGACTTAAAAATTTATTTATATATAAACATATATTAACATATATTTGTATATATATATATATCTATTGTTTATATATATATAAACGAATTGTATAATTTTATTAATGGAAAAAAGTGATCTTATATTTAATTAATTTTTTCTGATTTCATTTGTTAGAGGTGAATATTCAATTATTCGATCATGAATTACTAAACAGTGGGCTGAGGTTCTATCTGGAATCGGTTTGTTTGCTTCGGTTTCAAATTCAATTCGTACATCAATAGGTCCAACTTTAATTGCTTTATTTTGGTGTGTTACATCAACAACAATAAGTGGTGCAATAGCCTTAAATCCAACGACATCTAGCAATGGTTTAGGTTCCCGCATATAATAACTTTGTTGAAATTTTGCATACATATCATATAGTACAGCATACTGTCCCATTTCAAAGCGACTATTTAAACCATCATAGGGATATGATTCAGACTTTATATATACTTTTAAATTAGATATATTACAATGATCAAATATATTCCCTTAATGTTTACTTTTTTCTCTTTGTAAACCGATTATAAGAAATCGTGATCTTTCATTTTGCGGTGAAAGCTTTACATTCCATAAAACTTTTGTTTACTTTGGTAGTATAGGATTTATATGATAGTCCCAACTTCTAAACGCCATTGGTATTAGCAAATTTTCGTTTTTAATTATCTTGTACATTTCCAATTTTGCAAAGTCTGATAATTGTATTTGAGACATTTTCCAAACTATTTCCAGTATTGTTAGCTTTAACTGATCAGTTCCATTTGTAGAATGATATGATCTATCATTATATGAAGAACGTTGAAGGATAAGTTCATGCTTTGAATTTAATATTATTTTATTATAATCTTCAGCAAAACCAAGGAAAATTTTCAACGGCACACAACTAAAATGAGATTTTTCCAATGTGAAATTTTCATCAGGAACCCAACCAGCGTTTCTTAATGAGCCACTTTCAGCATTATTATTTAATGATACGAAATTTTTCATGGTTGATGAAATTCCAAGATTACTTGTACGATCAACTTCAAAACCATTAATTTCATATCGAATTTCATCGAACAGATATGAAACAAAGTTGCTTTTAAATTTCACACCTGTTGTTACTACATCATTTCCTCCTTCCTGTTTTACTATAAAGCCATGAATGTAAATCATACTCTCACTTGGTAAGACAAAGAGATCCTGATTTTGAATGGGTATACGAATCTAATCGTTATTGTTAAACGATTTTTGGTATGGATAGTAACTATACAGGGTGAGTCTGTTAGAGAGGTCAATCCGAAAACCAGAGGTTCCTTGGGTCAATACAAGAAAAAAATTGTATGGGAGGGGGAGTCTATTTTCACCCCCCTCCGAGATAGGAGTAAAATAATGTAAAAAAGTCGAATTTTAAGGTGATATCACTTTTAGCGCAATAACTTTGAAAGAATGATAGCTTCGTAAGATTTAAGTGCAGTTTTGGAAACAAAATTTAACAGGTCTAATAAAAAAATAAAAAAATTAAAGTTAACTCGTTTGGTAAAAACAATTAAGCTGACCAAACTCAAAAAATAATTTTTTTCACGAAAAAAATTAGTACGAATGCGATATTCTCTAAAGTTTATCTAAAAAAAAAATTCAGTTTATTACGTATTTATGTTCTCTTAAGTGTTCTCTAAAACTTCCGAAATCAAAGTTTTTACCTCAGGTCAACAGGTCATCTGTTTTTTGAGTTTTAATTTGTGCTTAAAATACCTATGTAAATTACAAAAGCTTACATTGATATGTAAACAATAGAAAAAACAAAAATTTACTTTGCAGTGTAATGTTTTTGTTGATTTTAAAACTAACGCTACTATTATAGTAAACAACAATAAAAGAGAGTTGAATGCTGATATTATAATTACCGTTTTAAATAGTAAATTTGTATTTTCAGAAAATTTTTACAACAAAAACATTACACTGCAAAGTAAATTTTTGTTTTTTCTATTGTTTACATATCAATGTAAGCTTTTGTAATTTACATAGGTATTTTAAGCACAAATTAAAACTCAAAAAACAGATGACCTGTTGACCTGAGGTAAAAACTTTGTATTCGGAAGTTTTAGAGAACACTTAAGAGAACATAAATACGTAATAAACTGAATTTTTTTTTTTAGATAAACTTTAGAGAAAATCGCATTCGTACTAATTTTTTTCGTGAAAAAAATTATTTTTTGAGTTTGGTCAGCTTAATTGTTTTTACCAAACGAGTTAACTTTAATTTGTTTATTTTTTTATTAGACCTGTTAAATTGTGTTTCCAAAACTGCACTTAAATCTTACGAAGCTATCATACTTTCAAAGTTATTGCGCTAAAAGTGATATTACCTTAAAATTCGACTTTTTTACATTATTTTACTCCTATCTCGGAGGGGGGTGAAAATAGACCCCCTCTCCCATACAATTTTTTTCTTGTATTGACCCAAGGAACCTCCGGTTTTCGGATTGACCTCTCTAACAGACTCACCCTGTATATAATAATATCATCGTACATAGGTTGTTGAAGTACATTGAGTATTTCATTCATATTGAGTTATTGGTTGATTGATTATCGATATTGTGATTGATTGATTAATTATCGATCAGTTTTAGCAGGTAGCTGTTTAACAGTACAGATCAGTTTTAGCAGTTAGCTGTTGAGTGGTACAGACCAGTTTAGCAGTTAGCTGTTGAATAGTACATATCAGTTTAGCAGTTTAGTAATAGTTGTTGTTGACTCTTCTCCCAAGATTATGTCCGAATGATTTTAAAAATTCTATATTATATCTTGCCAATGGTTTTCTAGCTCTTCTTCCTCTTTCCAGTGTTGATGTAGGACTAACTGTAAATCCTCTTTGTATCTTATTTTCATTATAAATAATAATAATTATAATTGTTCTGGCTTGAAGTGTAGTCTTACGGTAATCTTTTCCCCTCGAAAATTTATAAGGTCGCCGGCTTGATTCAAGATTCTAATCGTTATGTTGTTTATTTGTTGACAGTTGACAGGTAAATAAATGTTATTTTGAGGTTTCTCTTTAATTTTATATCCGGGTGGAACATCTAGAGGAAATTCGTGAATAGTGTGAACCAAAGTGCTATTAATATATGATCCATCTGTCAAGTTGCTTTCGATACGTATTGTATTTACATTTGTAATATTCAAAGGTAAGACAGATTGAAAATTTCTTGTTGTATCTGACTGATCTATATTTATATATTTTGTTTTTTCTATATCTTGTAATGGCTCTATAGTAACCACTTTGATAAATTCTTCGTACGGTAGCTCATTTTCTATCAACTTTCTTTTACTGAATCCCAACAACTGTCCTACACTGTTTGGTTTTGAAAAATCTATGTCTTCTGAGGAAGTAATTTCAGTTTTTAGGGTGTAATTGTTTCGCTCAATTTTTAAGTAAATTGAATCATCAATGGATTTTATACTTGACTCTAAGAAAGAAGCAATGTCTTCCAGTTCATATGAACCAACTGGAATTGTAATAGTATGTGGTCCGATATGGAATAAATTATTGTGATCATATACATTTGTTATAGAATTAATTGATAAAAAGTCTAAAAGTCCACAAACATATCTTGTAGGTAATTCAACCAGAGGAAAATATTTTGCAGCAAGAGTTGAAGTGGGTCCGCTTAAAGAGATTGTTATTGACATTATGCGTATTCGTTATAAACTGATAGTCTATACCTATATAGTAGCCTATATACCTATATAGGTAAAGAGTGCCCCCCCTATACCTATGGCATTGGCTTAGGTTAGGTTGATTCTGAAGTATTATTTGTATAGGATCGCGCTATTTGCTATCTCCCTTTCTCTCTCCCTTTCACTCTCACGCCATTCGCTTCGGCATACAATAACATAAGTCAGCTTCTAAAATGTTCTCGAAGTTTCTGCATCTCGAAGCTTTACAGACTCTAAAATTTACATAAAATATAAGCCAGAGGCGGAGATTTTGCTGGACGACTTGACCGTGATATTGAGACTTGTACCTCAGAAGTATCCTACTAATATACGCCTACGTTTCAAATGATTGTCATCCAATTCTTTAACTACTTATGCAAATCTAATACACGCACCTAATACTTAGCACCATTATGATAAATTTACAAACATTTCTTTAACCCTTCAACCTTCGCCGTACCTAAATTACCTTAACGCATATTAATATATATTTTCATAAAGCAAGCCATATCATTTCAGCTAAAGTCAACCAGCAGAATTTGAGTCATTCCTATAACGAATTCGAGGGTTAAGAGAAAACAAAACATGCAAACACTGATAACAACTCGCTTGACTACCACTACCGATAATGTAGTGTATAAAAATATTATCAATGCTTAAAAGTAGAGACATACAATAAACTTGCTAATTTAAAAGTTTAAAGCAAAGACATACCCCAAACTTGCCAATTTTAAAAGATTAAAGCAAAGACATACACCAAACTGCCAATTTAAAAGCTTAAAGCAAAGACATACACCAAACTTGCCAATTTTAAAAGCTCAAAGCAAAGACATACACCAAACTTGCCGATTTTTAATAGATTTTAGCAAAGACATGCACCAAACTTGCCAATTTTTAAAAGCTTTTAGCAAAAACATACACCTTTGCACATTTTTAGCAAAAAAAAATCCCCCCACTAGATGGCGCTGGACCGGAGTGACGTCATCGGCTTGATCCTCCGCTCCTCCTGCGCCAGAACCAACATATTGTATCTACTCTAATTCCCCCAACGCTACTGGTGCGATGCTTAGACTAACTACTTGTGCCCTTATATATAATATTTAACAAATCACTCTCTCTTGGAGTGTTCCCCTCTTATTGGGAAACTTGCCACCTAATACCAATATACAAAAAAGGTGGTAAAAGTTCCGTTGAAAATTACAGAGGAATAGCAATTTTATCAGTGATACCAAAGCTATTTGAAAAAATTATTTGTGAAAAGCTAACACACCTTATCAGTCCGCGACTTAAAGAACAGCAGCACGGTTTTAGAAAAGGTCGGTCCACCACCACTATCCTGATTATAATGGTTTCTGACGTTTTAAGCAAGATGGAGAAAGAAGACCAAATAAATGCTATTTATACTATTTCAGTAAATCCTTCGATCATGTTGATCACGGTATCTTAATATATGAATTAGAAAAATTTGGTTTCTCTGGACCTTTACTTAGATGGCTATCAACTTATCTCCGTGATAGATCCCAATTTGTTAAATTCCAAGGAATTGTGTCGCAAAAAATCGGGGTCTCCTCTGGAGTAGCGCATGGTAGTCACCTTGGGCCTCTTCTCTTCAATATCTTTATATCCGACTTGTCGATAGTATTGAAGGATATTCCACATCTTATGTATACGGACGACCTAAAAATTTACCACGTACTTAAATTGCAGGAAGATGTCAACTTCTTACAGTTAAACCTCTTATTTCTTGACACCTGGTGTTCACAAAACAAACTTTACCTCAATGTCAACAAGTGTAACGTAATAAGTTTTTTTCCGTAGAAACCAACTTCTAATTCACAAGTACCCTCTCAACCATATCAAACTTAACAGGATCAATTATATAGTTGATCTTAGAGTGGTCTTGGGCAACAAACTGCGCTTTAATCTACACTATGATGAGATGGTATCCAGAGCCATTAAACAGCTCGGCTTCATTAAAAGACGAGCATGTGAATTCAAGAAAGTGTGGGTCACGACATCCCTGAACTGTGCGCTAATGCGTCCAATACTCGAATACGGCTGCATTATTTGGAATCCAGATTTTGAATCCCATTGTCATAGAATATAATCCTTTAAAAAGCAATTCTTACTATTCGCTCTGAGTGAAAATTATAACCCCCGCTATTATTGTAGCCTTCCACCGTATGAACACAGACTCAGCCTATTAAATTTGATGCCACTATCAATAAGAGAACGGTATTGGATTCATGCTTTACTTTCGATGTTCTGAACGGTGTAACTAACTGCGAACACATCTCTAACAAGATTACCCTCAATGACCATATAAGGCGTACAAGGCATACTCGGCTGTTAACAGAATATCAGCATCATACTGCATATGCAAGTAATGAACCCATCAGCCGTTGCTGTAGAGAATTTAATAATATATCCGACCATTACTCATATTCCATGTCCAAATCCTCGTTCAAGCGATCTCTATCAAAGTCTCTCTCTCTTCCTAATTAACCCAGCCTTTGGTCTTTTTTCTTTCCTTCTCCTCTTTCTAGTATGTAAGTACCTTAAGTATATGTACTCTTGCTTTTAATTTTATTTTCGCCTCTCCTTTTTGACGTGTTCGTGAAATCATGTCATTCAGGTGGGCGGATTACGCCCAAAAGGAAAAAGGATTACGCCAAAACAAGGAAAGGGAAGAAGAAATAAAAAAAAAGAAATAAAAATAAAATAAAATAAATTATATTAGAATAAGTAAGTTGCTTTGTTTGGCCAATAAATAAATTGCACAATAACAAATTGGTGGATTTCCTCGTCAAAAATCGTCATTTTGGCTTCAAAATGGTGCCAAAAATGGAAAAATTTAAAAAACTTGACGAGACTAGAGAGATAAAGTAAGAAACTAAAGAAAGCATATTGATTTTTTGTTTTCAGATGATCCAGTGATGCTGTAGGCTGGTCACCGCACAAAAACTTTTTTCAAGGCGCCTGCGGAAATCTACAATAAATCCGTTATTTCTCTCTATTTTTGAACAAACATTTTTTTAAATATTCTTCAAATGTTGCACTTTTATATAATATGTTAAATAAACCTACAGTAATAATTTTTTTGATGAAACAAACCTTACCCTCCCCTTAAATGCATTTTAGTGAATTTTATTAAATAGAATTGTTTTAAATGTAGTAAATATTAAAAAAGGGTGTTCCATATATATGAGCTTTAAAATGGTTTTAATCGTGATTCATGGGGCTTATATTTCTTTGGTGAAATGCAAGTAAAGTAGATTTTATAATATTTATCTCTTTAACTTTGGCTTAGGATTGCCAAGTGGTCGGGATTCGTCCGGATTGTCCAGTTATTTAAATGCTTGTCCAGTGTCGTGTTATCGGACAATTAGTCCCGGAATATTAAAAAAACTGACATTGAAAAAATTACATTGAATAAATTTACTGTACAAAAGCAACTGTAAGTTTCAATTTCACATTAGTTTGTCTACAAAATCTGAAAATTGATTTCAAGTCGTAACCAGTGTAAAAGGGTCTTTGGAGTAAAATGCTTTAAGGCTCATTAAATCTCAGCTTTTAATAAGGCTAAATATAAATGAATATTGCCTAAATTTGAAGAATTTATTAAATAATCTAGATGGTAAAAAATGCTTAAAATATCTCGTGCAAATAAAAAATATGTTAAGAGCAGGTTCTCATCTAGAGATCGAAAAACACGGTGATGTCCTGATTTTTTTCCCATAGAAGATTGTAAATCAACATCTTGAGTTTATTGGCAGTTATTGATTGATTCTTAAAGGTTAGGAAAATATTTTTTTTGGTGAATAAAAATGTAATGTGAAGTCTCAATACGCCGTCAAACATCACATTGAAAAAAAGGAACCCAAACGGTCTTCATTAGAGATGAGTCGCTCCGAACATGTATAGTTCACGGAGCCATGTTCAAAGTCGGACATGGTTCCAATCATTCCTTCGATCCATTCTTAACATGTCCAAACAGTTCCGGTTGCAATGATTTTTTTTACTTAAGCAATATGAACCGGCATCTCTTTCGTACTTCTTACTGCTTGGCCGAGTTGGTTGTAAAACTGATAGAAATTAAATATATATCTCTAACTCTTTGGCAAAAATAATTGAAAGAAATGAAAAATAAAACTATTACAAGATATATCGCCGTTCTTGTCATTTGCATTGTTTCGTTCATTTGGTTGCACATGCAAACTGGCGGAACTAGATAGCTCCGGACATGTTTTGGCTCCAAGAGAACTGCTAGCGTTCTTGTCATGTGCATTGTTTCATTCATTGTTTGAACATGCGAACTAATGGAGCTAGATAGCTCCGGACATGTTTTGGCTCCGAGAGAACTGCTAGTGTTCTTGTCATGTGCATTGTTTCATTCATTTGGTTGAACATGCAAACTGGCGGAACTATTAACATGTTTAAACAACTATATAGGATAAAGTTTTATATAAAGAATGTAGAATAGGGTTGATTATATTATGTATATGAGCGCATATGAGATTCATTATATTATCATATCCTTAGCAGATTATATTATAAATATAGTACACAAACACATATTTCCCTTCTACAGATCAAAGGAACTAAATGGCTCCGCGAACATGTTTCCAGGAACTAGTTCCGCTGTACAAAAGAATCATTCCATGTTCATTCCGGCTCCGATATTATTAAGCACAAGCGTAGTCTCCATAGCCCAGCACGTTCATGTCATCAAAAATAAAAAAACCAAAACAGTTTTATAAATTATATTATATTTATTGGAGTTTATACCTACGAGTATAATATCAATAAATAGGTGAAAATTACAAAAATGGCGGACATGTGAATATTTAGTACCGTTTTTTCACTTTTTTGTTCTTTAAAGTTCTCATAAAAATAAAAAAAACTGGCCTATATATCTGAATTTAGATAAAATAATCCAATAAATTTTACTTTAAGATAAAAAATAAATCAAGACAATTAATAAAGTAGTTCTTCATATCGTGGATATCCTTAGACTATCTCCGTAATCCATATCGTGGAGACCAGTTTTGAAAAATATAGTTTTTCAGAAAACACTCTTTTAAATTTGGCTAACGATTATTTTCGAGTTATTAGGTTTCCATTTTTTTTTTCAACGCCACAGCGCATTTAGCGACATCTGGTAGTGCCTAAGATAACTATCCTTATCACAGTATGTTAAGGAATACAGGCGTGCGTTTCAAAAAGATTGATGTGAGATAATTATTTTTTGTGAGATACTCATTGATGCGTTATCATAATTTTCTTGAAAAAGATGGGTTCTTTCTTATGCGATAACTTTTTTATGCAATTTTTATCGGCCAACCACTTTGGTTACATATACTATATATCATAAACTATTGAAAAATGGAAAAAAACAATTGAGTTTCTTGGTCGAATTTCATGACACCACCCCTTCATTAAATATCTTTTTCAATTGAGGAACATCAGAACAAATCCACTTAGAGCATAAGTGCATTTTTCGATTCCGCATTTTCAACCATCTCCGGATCCACTGACAAAAAATCACGGATTTAAATATTACTTAAACTCCTAAATTTTCTTGACTTGTCCCGACAACAGCCTTTCCGGATCTGGCAATCCTACTTTGGGTAGAGTTGCTTTGAAAGTAATCACCTGAAATACAGTCGTTTTGATTAATAATTTAATTAAACACAAAATCGCCTTAGGAAAACTTTGAATAAAGTCATCAATAGTATTTAACAGTATGAAACAAATTCATAAATAAAATACTTTTTTTATAGTGGAATGCATTCAGTTTAATTCTTATTTTCTGTGTTATTCTTTGAAAGCAAATTATATAATCTATACTTTAGGACATGAACGTTTGATATTTATATTTCTAGCTTATACCCGGAGCACTTCGCTTAGCTCCGCTCTTATCTCTTGAAAAGTGGGCGTAAAAATAGTGAGGGCATGCCCATTTTTTGTATAATTAACGAAAGTATAATCTAAATTACCAAATATTAGTCTTATACGACTAAAACCGTCTGAAATATATAATTTTTACTGATTTGTGGCCGCTAAAAGAGGGTGTGTCAAGACGTTTCTTTTCATTGATCTAGATGTTAACCTTAATAACATATGTATTATATTTTGTGGCCGTAGGTGTTACCGTTCGTGAGATGTTAAGCGGCATGAATACTCACCAATGATTTTATCTATGGGTATATCTCGTTTTTTTTTTTTTTGGCTTAGACGTTACGCTACATGGCGTTACGTTACTTAATTTAAATTGTAATTTAATGGGTAGTTAAGTAATTAAATAATTATGTAATTTAGTAATTAAAAAACAAATTTACTATATTTTTTCTCTACTTGTCTCAACCATTTAACCATTTAAAAAAAAACGTTTACGAAGC
Organism: Coremacera marginata; assembly: GCA_914767935.1. Classification (NCBI taxonomy): domain Eukaryota; kingdom Metazoa; phylum Arthropoda; class Insecta; order Diptera; family Sciomyzidae; genus Coremacera; species Coremacera marginata. The sequence continues at coordinate 107,878,012 of OU612044.1, read as the reverse complement.
ATTTACTAAAAATAAAAACTACATTTGTGAAACAGTGCAGACGATTTGATCATCATGGTAAATGAATTCATGTACAAATTGCTGTAATAAATAAAATTGAAATGTTTGAAGATAATATCATAATAAGTTTTGAAAATCTTTTATTTTTTGGGTCACGGTATTCCAGCTTCAGCCACGATATATTTCAGTTTCCCAGTAGCAAGACATCACCAAATAGTAACTCCATTCTGAGTTTCAATATTCTGTGGCTTTTTCTTCCATAGCAATTTGGTATCGAAAATATGGCGTGCGTGGGCTGAGCCACATTTCGTTTTCCAATGCCCGTTCCAGTTTTCAAGTAGAAAGACTCGGCAAATTAGTAACTTCATACTGACTTTCATTGTTATGCAACATTTTGGTTCAAAGCTATTCGATATCAAAAATTTTAATTGTATGGTCGGTGCCACGCCCCTTTTCCAATGTCGCTCCAAAAGTAGTTTCGTACCGTGTTTCATATATGTGATAATTCCAAAGCTATTTCATATCGAGAATTTCAGTTGTATGGTAGGTGGCACGCCCTCCATTTGAAATTCAATCAAATATCAATTGCAATCAAATCATATGAAATATATCAATATTTTAAAATTCGCAAATAACAAAACTTGATTCTCAAATTAAATCAAATCAAATTACATTACAGGATTTCCGAATTTTCAAAACCGTGACAACCGTATTCTGAAAGTTTGAAGTAAAGGGTGATTTTTTAAGAGCTTGATAACTTTTTTTTTAAAAAAAACGCATAAAATTTGCAAAATCTCATCGGTTCTTTATTTGAAACGTTAGATTGGTCCATGACATTTACTTTTTGAAGATAATTTCATTTAAATGTTGACCGCGGCTGCGTCTTAGGTGGTCCATTCGGAAAGTCCAATTTTGGGCAACTTTTTCGAGCATTTCGGCCGGAATAGCCCGAATTTCTTCGGAAATGTTGTCTTCCAAAGCTGGAATAGTTGCTGGCTTATTTCTGTAGACTTTAGACTTGACGTAGCCCCACAAAAAATAGTCTAAAGGCGTCAAATCGCATGATCTTGGTGGCCAACTTACCGGTCCATTTCTTGAGATTAATTGTTCTCCGAAGTTTTCCCTCAAAATGGCCATAGAATCGCGAGCTGTGTGGCATGTAGCGCCATCTTGTTGAAACCACATGTCAACCAAGTTCAGTTCTTCCATTTTTGGCAACAAAAAGTTGGCCATTTTGAGGGAAAACTTCGGAGAACAATTAATCTCAAGAAATGGACCGGTAAGTTGGCCACCAAGATCATGCGATTTGACGCCTTTAGACTATTTTTTGTGGGGCTACGTCAAGTCTAAAGTCTACAGAAATAAGCCAGCAACTATTCCAGCTTTGGAAGACAACATTTCCGAAGAAATTCGGGCTATTCCGGCCGAAATGCTCGAAAAAGTTGCCCAAAATTGGACTTTCCGAATGGACCACCTAAGACGCAGCCGCGGTCAACATTTAAATGAAATTATCTTCAAAAAGTATATGTCATGGACCAATCTAACGTTTCAAATAAAGAACCGATGAGATTTTGCAAATTTTATGCGTTTTTTTTAAAAAAAAAATTATCAAGCTCTTAAAAAATCACCCTTTACTTGTAAATCGGACTGATTATTTCTGACTCTATAAAGGACACACTAACAGAAATTGATTTTTGAATATATATGTATAGATAAGGGTAATCACAACTTCAAATTTTTTTACCGAAATGGACAGAAAATTTCACATTTTTGGAAAAATTTACCTAATACAGCCGATACCAAAATTTAATTGCATGCGTTTTTAATAAGTTCAAAACTTAAAAATTGAAGTAAAATGTAGCCGCACTGGAAACTGCAAGCGTTTAAAGTTGCACGGCATGTCAGACGGAATCATTTGCATACGTGGTATCACAACGTCCTCACTTTGTATTTTCAATTTATAATTGTAGCTTCGATTACGTTGCTCTTCGATTTTTTAACTGCTAGCCGGGTGCTATTCAAAGATCCGGCTCGTTTATATTTCGCAACATTATGATTACCGATCCGACTTTAAATTAGAGATTGGGACGTGGCAATACGGGAAATTCCATCGAGCTTAAAAACTCGGTTGGATAGTTGACAACATCATCTTGATTAGTAGCAGAATCCATCGATTTATGCATCATCATTTCGATAGGAATTTCACTTTAAATAATGAAATTCAATTCATTGACATCAATATTTTTCACTGCCAAGATATCTCGTTCGCTCAACCAAAGATGACTTTTGTGATTGTGGGGAATGTTTGGCAACACCTATTGGATAACTTTGGTCTTTGATTCGGTGGACTGGCAAAAATTGACGGGGAATACAATGTTGCCAGTGGAAATGTCAACGGGGAGCTTATCATTGCTAGTGTCTAACAATTGTGTTGAGAAAACTTCTCCAGGTTGGACGTTCTACAGCACGAAATGCATGTTCATACTTAATTTCAGTGTTGTGACGTATTTCCACAAAACGGAGGACTTCAAACATGAATAAGGTTCATCGGCTGACGTTGATCATGGAATCACCGGCAATGTTTCTCAAAAATCACCTGCCAACAAAATTATCGCACCCCCAAAGCGATTTTGATTGTTTCGGAGATCTTGTATAGCTTTATCTAATGCCTGCAATGACTTTATATGTGCCATCGTACATTCATCCGAAACAATAATTTGCATTAATTTTATTTAGAGTTAGCTTCGCTACGGACGTTCCAGCAACCGTACTTTTTTATTTGTGGACGGTGAAAGGAGGTGTGGCAAAAAGTTTTTCCCGTTAACCATCTCGTTCTCGAAAACAATCTATTGCCAAAATTTTAGTGGAATAGGCCTGGAAGTTTTGGAGTTTTAACGATTTCTTAAAAGTGGGCGTAATTAAAGTGCCACCATGTCCATTTTTAGCACAGTTGCCGACGGCAAACATACAAACTTAATTAATAAGCTTTAGTCTTATACGACCAAAAACGTCTGAAATATAGCATTTTCATTGATTCGTGGGCGGTAAAAGAGGGCATGGAAACCCATTTTTGCTACAATTTCCAAAAGTAACCATACAAACTAAATTAAAAAATTTTAGTCTCATACAATCGAAACAGTTGGAAATATTGCACTTTTTGTGCGGTAAAAGGGGGCGTGGTTAGAACTAAGTATGCAATAACCTATTCTAGGAAGCAAGTAATACACGTTTTAAATTTGAGAGAAATCTGTTCAGCCATTTAGATTTGTATAAAAGTCAAACATACAAACAGAAAATGATTTTTAAAAATAGGGTATTCTGCTATTCGCAACTAAAGAGCTTTCTCTTCTTGCGTGCAGAAAGCATTGTTGCCAGATTGAGGTAAATTTACCTAATTAAGGTAAATTTTGACTAGTTTTTTGGACAGAGGCAAAAAAGGTAATTTTTGACCAAAAGTGGTAAATTTTACTAAAGTAATCATTATTTTAGACTTGTCAATTTCTTTAGTTATTGGAAGAACTACTACCTCTTTGAACTTACTCACAAGCAGTCTAATATTATTGTTAATCACGCTGTGTAGCAAATAAATTGAATTATCCATTTGTAGTTGCTAAACAAAGAAACAAGTTTATTAAACCCAAAGATAACAAACCAAAATAACCAGCAAGCAGTAATTCCTGGCAGTTTCGTTTTAACGATTTCTGACTAAACACAGTTAAGCAAAATTTATTTGCGGGTAGCATTTTGTGCATTATTTTAATTTTTGAGTTGCTGCGAAGTTTAATTTAAATACTAAAAAATTTGCTAAAACACACCAAGGAATAAAAAAAAGTTAGCAAAATGAGATAAAGGTCAAGCTGAAAAAAAAAGTTTTGAAGTGAATCTTAAGATGTCCGCAGGCATTGCCAACAATTTTATATAACTTATTTTCAGAGTTTCATGAATTTCAAAAAGGCTACCCGACAATAAATTATTTTCAGAAATGCAGTTTTTAGACCCGAAAATAGCATTAAATATTTACAACAGAAAAGATTTAATACATCTTATTGTTTTATAGATTCTCTTTCTTTTTTTTTTTTTTGAAAAAAGGTGTATTCTTTTTTCAAGGTGTTCTTCGAAAGTGGTGGATTTTTCCCCAAATAGTGGTAAATTTCAGTTCATCTCTCTGGCAATACTAGCAGAGAGTCTATTTTTGAGCAATGAGCAACATTTTTTGGCGAAACATAAGCAACCTTCGGCAAGCTGCATGGAATGATGGCGTCGAAGCCAATCAACAAATGGCTGCTTGCAAGAAATTGATGAAATTTTTCACTAAAACATAACTCTTGCGACAAAATTATTGATCCTAGATCAGAGATGGGCACACCATACAACGACATTATGTCAATGTATATGTGACGCACTCATGTTGCTACATTAAAAGCTGCGGTTGTGCAGAAAAGGCAAAAAACAAAAAAAAAAAATTAAAATTCTAGTAGACATGTATTATTTGCATTCCCAGAATCATTGAAACTTTGCTTCAATTAGATAAATAAAAACATGCGAACTTCATTCTTAATTTTTTCAAATTTTGAAAAAATATTTTATAACACCTCCTTGCGTTGTCTTTTCGATTACCAGCAATTTTTTTGTCACACAGCAGGCCTTTAAATTAATTTTTTCAAATTTTAAATTTTTCAAAATTTCAAATTTGGGAGGAGTTATGTTGATTTTTTCTTAAAATAAAATACTAAAGATGCATTTTTTTTTTCTTTAATTTCTCTCCTATTTTAAAAATATTAAACGGCTTACGTCACTTGCCACCTTATTTTGATAAATACACTTACAGATCGATTCTGTGCGTTATTGATAATAGCAATCTTGCTACCAAAACTTGTTACTGGTTCTAGTACTCAGTATTTTGTGCACTTGGTAGTACTGTCAATAGTCGTAATCTCACCTTATTGAAATAAAGCTCTTTTCTTGCATCTTTATGTTTTGCATGTTACCACCTACGGAAATGGTAACAATATTGACTGGTAACGCTTTGTTGCATAATATCAAATATGTATGAGTTTTTTTTTAAGTAACAGTAGTTTTTGTTTTTTAGTCGTTTCGGTTTTTTTATAATTATTTTTTTTTTTGCTTTTTTATCAAAAAAGAATATTTTCTTGAAAAATAAGGTACAAACAACATTATAAAATTTTTTTTTATATTTATTTTGTTGCATTTTTATGAGCTTTTGCGTTAAAAAGGTGTTGGGGTTGATTCCACCCTGTGTAACCCGTGTAAAGGGTTAATATAAGGCAGCGCTGTATTTTATGATTTATGATTTGATTTGCGAATATCGTCGCAAATGCAACATAAAATACGATGCAAGTATTTTAACGAAAAAAGCATCAACATTTTTAACTGTATAGGCACGGTAAAATAGGCCCAAACAAGTATGCGCGGAAAGCTAAAGTTATAATCGATTAATGATTATTTTGGTTAAACAATAAATATTTCTTGTAATCAATCCTATTGAATAAATTGGAAGATGTTTACTATGCTTGCTTTTGGGCTTGTTCGCTTTGATGGAAGGAAGGAAATGGTTCGATGGTAGCACGTTCAACTTGCAGCCGAATTGGAAATATTTATTATTCCCGACATAGGTTTTTCGACAAATTTTTTCTTTTACATTTTTATAAAGAAAATTAATTAACAAAAAAATAAAACATCAAGTTCTGTCGTCTGTGCTATGAGGATCGTACCTGAGTACTACTTAAGTCATCAAATTAAAATACAAAATCCTCTTTATAACCAACTGTGTCACAAAAATAAAAAAAATGCGATCTTATTCTGTACGTGAATATTGAACTTTTCAGTAACCGTCCATAAATAAAAGTGACAATTGATATTTCCCATGTTATTGCCATGTTGTAAATACTAGTTGGCTTTATGAAAAAAAAACACAGTTCTTAAATTACTACTGGTATGAAGGCAGACTGCTTTTTAACCATTTGGTCGCACCAGGCGCGCAACCAGAATTTTTTTTTGGGGTAATTTTAAAATAGGTCGGACTTACATATTAAAAAACACAGCGGCTATTGTGTACTGGTAAGCGAGTCCGATTTTTGCACTAATAGTTCCTTGGTACAAACCTCAGTCAGGACAAGCAACATCTTACCATTCTACTTCTTTATCTCCAGTGGCGAACTGGCCATACTGGAGGATCTGAAGAATTCCAGAAGGGCCGGTGCAATCTGGGGCCGGTTGCCGTAAAGCACATAAGAAAATGATCCCTAACAGTTTTAATTAGCAAAATTTAGTCGTTGTTCCACATTTGCATTTATTATATATCTTTCAAATAATATTTGTTGTTATCGGCCGTGAAATGTTTATTTAATATTTGTAATAGGCTTTGGCCGTGCAATAATAAACTACCATCAGAATTAAAAAAGGCAATAGATAAACACATTATAAAATTCCAGCATAAAATATTGACCCAACTAATAACATATAAACATAAATTAATAAAAGAAAAGACACTACAGAGAAACCAAATAGAAGCCGTCATAACAAAAAAACTGTGCACAAAAGATGCCGAAGCAATTTTCTCTTATAACACAACATAAACTACGATAGAAACACAACAAACAACAGAGAGAAATAACAAAAAGTTGGAGATGCTAAAAGAAGCACAAAGACAACAACTTAACATCAACAACAACATGACCAACGAGTTTTTTGTAAATAAAACTAATAAAATTATACCGAACGATGTACAATGGCTACTCGCTCACGGACCGAGGTTCGCCTTACCTTAGACCAAGCAACAATTTCCTTTGTTTAACCTTATCGCAGAAGGAGAAGACTGCATTAAAACGTTTGATGACAAAGAAGAGCAAGACATAGCGAGAGTTAAACTAACATCATTAATAGACAGACATTTAAAAGTAACTGAACCAATAGTAAGAGACAAATACATAATAAATCTAACGAAAACAACAAGAGCTTTTTTAAAATGTAATAAAGACATCATCATTGTGGAAGCAGACAAAGGAAAAAAGACAGTAGCGATGAGAAAAATAGGTTACGAATCGAGTATGCGTGCAATATTAAGAGGCAGTGGAACATATAAAACACTAAAAAGAGATCCTACAACAACACTACAACAAAAAAACAACATTCTGGTCGAAAAATTATTGAAAAAAGACTTGATAACCATACAGGAAAAACATAAACTAATAACATACAATGCAACGATACCACGAATTTATGGACTCCCAAAAGTACATAAACCAGATATGCCACTAAGGCCGATCTGCTCATCTACAAATGCACCTGCATATAGGTTATGGAAATATGTTGCAGATATATTGAAACACTTGACGATGGATTCCATATATAATATTAAAGACGCGGTAGATCTAAAGAGCAAAATAAACAACAGCTACATATGTGGCGATGAATCATTGGTTTCTTTTGATGTAATATCACTTTTTCCTAGTATTCCAGTGGATTTCGCAATTAAAACAATAGACAAAAAATGTAACAGTATAGAACAACACACTAAAATACCAAAACAATGGTATGGACTTTTTATGGACTTATTAAAATTCTGTTTAAAAGAAAACAATTATTTTAAATATGAAAATACGACATATAATCAATTGAAAGGAATGCCTATGGGATCACCAATATCTCCCATTATTGCAGACATCGTGATGGAAGAAATTTTGGATAACTTTATGGACAATATTGAACAAAAACCTAGACTACTAACAAAATACGTAGATTACATTTTTTACATTATAAAAGTGGATGATATAGCAAAAACTTTGACAAGCTTAAACAATTGCCACAGACACATTAAATTCACGATGGTAGAAGAAAACGATGGACAACTAGCATATTTAGACGCTAAACTAATAAGAAACAACAATATTATAAAAACAGATTGGTATCAAAAATCGGTAGCATCAGGACGCCTCATAAATTTCCATTCAAAACACCCAAAAAAGACAATAATTAACACGGCAAAAAACTTTATCAAGAGAGTATTGAACATAAGCGATGATGTATTCCACAACAACAATAAACGTAAAATTGAACACGTATTGAACAACAATATCTTCCCAAAATCAAGTATCATCCGGTTACTTAAAGATTACAAAGACATAAAGAACAATAACCAAAATAAAAAAACATTTATATACAAAAAAGTAACATACGTAAAAGGCTTTACTGAGAACCTCAAAAAAACAGACATTTACAACAAAAACCTTTTTCAGCTTGCTGCAAAATCCCATAACACCTTGGGTAAAATTTACAGCAACACAAAATCAAAAATTGATAACATGGACAAATCAAATCTCGTGTATGAAACCACATGTAAAGGAGACGAGTATACGTACAACACATGCCGACAAATATATGTTGGAACAACGAAATCTAAATTAAGAACAAGGATCTCAGCGCATAGATCGGATATAAACAACAAGAACGACAACAAAACAGCACTTGCGGCCCATTGCGTAAAGTGGGGCCACTCTCCCAATTTTGAAGAAACAAAGATTTTGACTCAAGAGAATAATTACAAACGCAGATACACCAAGGAAATGCTCCACATAATTAACACACCTACTCAAAATAGACTTAACTACAAAACGGACACCGAGAACTGCGCGCACATTTACAAGCATTTGTTAAGGGAAAAAAAGATCAGTTGACAGAGTAACTCCGAAAAATAAAAAACGTTTATTTGGTGTTACGGGTATTTTTAATAATTTTTAATAGTCAATTTTTAATGTTCAGTTTTCAATGTTTGATTTTTAATTTTAATGTTGATTTCAGTTTTCAATGTGTTTAAAATACTGTTCAAAGCTTGTGATATATGTTTTCTATGTTTTCCTGAAGACGACTAAAAATTTTAGTCGAAATATTGACAAAAATAAAAACAATTTAAATTAAATCGTGTGTTTAATTTTCGCACGGCCAAAGCCTATTACAAATATTATCTTTCAAATAGTTAATATTTTAATATTTATTCATTAGTTAATATTTATTAATATAAAGGGTGGTTAAATTTTAAGGGCCGATGTTGAATAAAACACAAACTGTTTAGGAAATTATTGTCATTTTTTGTTATGATAATATTGGTATGGTTCAATTATGGAACAAAATTACGGCCAAATGGCTGCCGCGACCTCGGCGGCACACCTCCATCCGATGGTCCAAATTTTCGATGACGCTGAGGCATAAATGAGGTTCTATGCCGTTAATGTGCCGAATTATCTCATCCTTTAGCTCTTGAATTGTTGTCTTTGGAGTTATTTGAAAGAAAAGGTGTACGTCGATGCTGGCTTATCGACAGCCAGTTGGACAGAAAGAAATCCAACGGTGTCAAATCACATGATCTTGGCGGCCAATTGGCATCACCACCACGTGAGATAACACGGCCATTGAATTTGTCGCGCAAAATAGCCATTGTGTGGTTAGCTGTGTGGCAAGTGGTACCGTCCTGTTAAACCACATATCGTCTGCATCCATATCTTCCAATTCGGGCCATAAAAAGTTCGTTATCATCTCACGATACCGAACACCATTCACAGTAACTGCCTGCCTGATGGCCTTCAGCCACACTATCGCGAACAGCAGCAATATTTTCTGCAGGACGATCTGTACGAGCATGCACTGGTATTTTCACATCTCTTACAGACCCGGTTTGCTCAAATTTATGCACGATTTTTCCGATTGTACGCACATTTGGACGATTAAATTGACCGAAAAAATCACGAAGTGCACGATATGCATTTTGAGTTGAACGCCCATTTTCATAATAAACCTGAATAACTTTAACGCATTGCTCGATTGCGTATCTTTCCATGGATCAAATTGAATTAGTCTGAAATTGAGAAATGTGAAATGAAATGCAGAAAAAAACTTGACGTTTAGGTGTGGTTCACATTCAACATCGGCCCTTAAAATTTAACTACCCTTTACATATCATATGAAAACAATTTTCCAAACAAACTTATAATATACTTTTATAAAAATTTAATTGCAAGGCATTTGCTAGTATTCTTAATATTTTTTTATGGAGGGGTGGACCATAGAGCTCTTAGAAATAATATGATAATTTTTTTATAGAAATGTCTTCACAAAAAAAATTAATGGAAGTTCTGAGAAAATACGGCTAAAAATACAAAAAAAAAACGTTAAGAAATAGCTAAAAAGCATCAAAAGAATATGAAAGTGATAAAATTGTTACCGTATTTATTCGATAATCCAAAGAAAAAATAGTAGAAGGTATATGCACCAATCTGTAGAAGAGAAGAGCATTCAAAAACATCTTTACATTTAAACTCTTCTGAAGCTTATTGATATTTTTTAAGAGACACCAACATTGAAAACTTAAGTTGCTTCAATGTCTGAAGTAAAGTTTTTGGCTCAAGTAAATACAAATAGGCGTGATATGCAAAATATGAATTAGCTTCACTGAAAATGAACAGGAGGCAGCTTATAGGTTACATGATGAGTTCATTGATCATGTATATTTTTAAGAATTGGTTCGTTTAATAAGTAAATATGATGTTTGTCTACAAGAATATGTTGGAAAGTCAATAGTCAAGTATGCTTTTATCAAATTATAAAGGCAGAGGATCCTTAATTAAGGCATATTATTTTTGGCATGCATGTATTAAGGCATGTTTTAGGCTGGTAAAATGCCATTTGTCGTTTTTTTACGTCTGCGCGAATTTTTTTAGATATGCGTGCAATTTTTTATTTTGGAATTTTGACTAATATTGGCAAAGGCTATCGCTTGATCCATTTCCGTTTTCATTTGAAAGGTATCTTCTTCAGAAAATGTTGCACCTTTGTTTATGACTGGACAATTTATTTTTTCTGAACTTTAAAAGTATCTTAAAACATTGTTAAACGTTTTGAATCTAAACGTAATGAAGAATAACGTTTTAGGTGAGAGAGTCGGTCAAGTTATTATTTTCCATGCCAAATTTTAGGCCCAGTCCGTCATTGTTCACGTGGCAGTAGTAAATTGCAACTTTTAAGAGTAATATTTGCATTTTAAAGTTAACAAACAAACAATGAATTCCACCACAATGATAACATACATAATAGCTGCATTCAACTTTATTACACAGTTTTCGACTTACACTCGTTCAGAGCAGTTTACTTTTCTCTCCAGAGGTGTGTTAAAAACTACCAACTGATTACACGTTTCCATAACTTAACCAATATTTAACATAATAACACTATTAAAGTGACGTTCATTCCATTGATCCAAACTTGCATATAAATAAAGGGCTATAATAGTTACACCCATTTAACTAAAAGGGGCCATACCCCTCTACCCAAACGAACAATGAAAGACCCTCCAGACTTGCCACCAAGATTAAAGCCGTTTAATCAACCACAAATAGAATTCGATAATGCAAAATTCTTAAAAACACCTTCACCCGGTCCAAAATATTTGGTGATGTCGCGAAAAAACAGCACGGAAACACTGGTCAACGTCTCACCATTTCTACTAAAAAAGGTAATAGACTACACATGCGGCGGCGAGGTTGACATGTGTAAAAAACTTAGAAACGGAACAATTCTAATAAAAACCAAAACCTTAATGCAAGCAAGCAAACTTATAAAACTCACTGCACTAGCTCCATCAATACAAATCGATCTAACGGTACACTCCACGCTGAACTCTTCAAAAGGTATCATCTACTCCAACGACTTGCGAGGCTTACCCGAAGAAGAAATTCTTAATGAGTTAAAGCAACAAAACGTTAGCGAAGTAAAAAAAATTCTCAAAAAAATCAACAACGAATTAAAAGAGACAGGCTTATTAATACTTACATTCGCGTCCCCTGACTTACCACAAGAGATCGCAATAGGCTACGAAAAAACAAAAATCCGACCATACATTCCACTACCGATGAGATGCAACAACTGCCTACGCTATGGACACACCACAAAAATATGTTTACAAAACAAAATCTGCTCAAATTGTTCAAACAACTTTCACACAAACATTGAACTTAACGAAGAATGCACTCTCGTAAAAAATTGTATCAATTGCAAAGACAACGCATGCAAGCCCAACGACCACAATGCTTATGATAAAAAATGTCCAATATTTATTAAAGAGAAGGAAATCCTAGCCATCATTACTCTGGAAAAAGTGGATAGAAAAAGAGCAACGCACACTTACAAAGAGCGACACCAGCACGTAGGCCCATCATACGCAGATGTCGTAAGTGATCTCAGCAGCACCAAACACACCTCTCAGCTGGCAACTACATTAACATCGCAGCCAACTACGTCAAGAACAACAACAACGAGTCCACGTGAGATAGTTAATTACAACGAAATTGTCTCTGATAATGAACCAACGAACCAAGCTTCTCTTCAAATCAGAGTCTCCCAAAGCAACACCGAAACAAAAACCAAAATCCTACCAAAGAACATCTCCAACAGACTAAAATCAAAACTAAAAAACAAAATCAACAAAACAACGAACAAAAGCAACCACTCCTACTCACTAAGATCAACGCAAACTAATGTACAGGCAAATGCAGACGATCATGCAATTGACTACTCTTCAGAAACTATGTCACAAGACGATATCTAACAAATCAAAACAGCTTATCTTCTTTTAACATATTAATTAAGTTACTACTAACCAAATATTTTCTATAAATACTTACATTCTATCCATTATAAAATCTCTCAAATGTCATTGAAAATACTACAGTGGAACATCAAAGGTTATATTAACAATTACAACGAACTCTTAATTTTAATAAAAGAACAGAACCCGAAAATAATAGCCATCCAAGAAACACATATCCATTCTACTGCAAATATCCCCATCCCAATCAACTTTACCTTGTATTCCAAAAATACTTCTACCACTTCATATGTTTGGGTTTCCCTACTGATTCACAACTCAATCCAACATAAAGAAATTACACTCATTAACGAATTCGATGCCGTAGCTCTCGAAATAAAATCAAAACAAAAACTAACTATTGTTTCTGCATACACACCCCCAAACTTCAATTTCAATTTGCCTAACCTCAACAATGTTCTTAACATCTCATCAAATTCGACATTAGTCATGGGCGACTTTAATAGCTGGCATACAAATTGGGGATCTCCCACTAGCAATCGCAAAGGGACAATTTTAAACTCATTTATAACTCAGTCAAACTATATTCTTTTAAACGACGGTTCCCCTACTCACTTTAGCACACACAACACATTTTCTCACATCGACCTTACATTCTGTTCCCCAGGTATAGCAACTCAAGCGGAATGGGCCACCCACAACAGTCTTTGTGGAAGTGACCACCATCCCAGTTAAAACGTGAAATTAAGATATCGACAAAAAAAATCCATTAACGATTTTACTTCAGATATCAATCCATCGACCCCTACAGGGAAGATCTGGAGCAACATCTGACGATTTTGTGGCTACAAAGCTTCACACAATATCCATTGTATAAAACCACTCAATCCATCTCTGTCACCACTCACGGACTATTCCCAAATAGCCAACGAGTTTAGTAAATACTGGTCTAACAGTTCATCAGACATTAACTTTCCAACATCATTCCAAAACAGTAAATCCGCTCTGCTTAACCCACCACTTCCCCGTAACGTATCACAAAATGCATTAATAATAGAAAATGAAATAAACAATCTAGAATTATCAATGGCAATATCTAAACTAAAAGGTCACACACCTGGCTTAGATAGAATCTCTTACCCCATGATACGAAACCTACACGCTATAGTAAATAACCGATTAATAACCCTCTATAATAGTATATTTAGTAATTACATTCCCCAATCCTTTAAAACTAGCTTGGTGATCCCAATTTTGAAACCTAAGTCCGACAAAACACAGATTAAATCATATTGACCAATTTGACTTAACCCCTGCCTGTCCAAAATATTAGATAAAATTATAGCCAATAGATTATGGTGGTTTTTTACGGTGAACAAATTACTTGATAATAGGCAAATGGGCTTTAAAAAAGGCAAATCTGTAACTGACACTCTTTTAAACATAGACTATCAGATTGCAAACTGCCTAACAATGCAAAAACACTATCGTACACACTATCGTAGACCAACTCAAGGACTGGAATCTAGGACCCAAAATACTAAAATACATATATTATCAACTTCATGACACATTGAAAAATAATCACACGCGTAGGAAAATATACATCCAACACCCATCCACTGCACAACGGAATACCCCAGGGCTCACCCTTATCAGTAATTCTCTTTTTAATAGCTTACGACAAACTCTGCAATATTATTTCAATACACAGGGAAATCGACTTTAATGCCTACGCCGACGACTTCCAACTGATAGTAAAACTAGGTAAAGTAAAAAACCCCAACATCAACCTAATTACACTTTTTCAAGACATCACAACATGGTGTAATTACTCCGGTTCTCTCGAATACAAAATGTAAGCATATCCACTTCTGCCGTAAGCACAACTGCCACTGCACCATCCACCAAAATGATATCCAACTAGAGGAAGTGGACCAACTCAAAATATTAGGTATAATTTTCAACAAGAGATTCCGATGGAATTCACATATTGACCACTTAAATGCTTCATTATCAATACAACTTAATATCATTAAATGTCTAGCAAGCTTCAGGTTAAATTGCAACACATCATCCCTCATTCACGTCATTAAAGCCCTTATCGTCTCAAAATTAAGCTACGGAATATTTCTGTATGGATACGCTCCCAAATCAACTATCAACAAAATAAAAACGACATATAATTCCGCTATCAGAACCGCCCTGGGAGCCTTCCACTCCACACCAATCAACAATATGCTCTTAGAATCCAACCTTTTTACACTTGAAAAGCAAAGAGACCTGATAACTTCCAAACTTTTTAAGTCTCTCATACGTAGCAGCGAGACCCCTTTGGAAAAAATTTTATTTAATCACAACTTAGAAACATCATCTTCAAAAACTGTATCGGCAATTACTAGAGCAATTGTCAACTGTGAATATCATGATATTCCATATCTTCCCACTAACTCCATAACCCAACTTCCTCCATGGAGCTTCAATACCACTACAATAAACACCACACTTCACAAATTTTCAAAGACCAACAGTCCTCCTGAATTATTTCGCACTAAATTCCTTGCAATAAAAGACAAATATCACAACTACACATTCATCTATACTGACGGCTCTAAGTCCAACAACATCTCAAGTTACTCGATCACATTTGCTAGCCAAATCATTAAAATTTCCAACCTTCCACAATACAGTTCCGTTTTCTCAGCTGAAATTATCGCTATAAACGAAGCAATCGAGTATGTCACAAATAAAATTGGGAATTACGCTATATGCTCGGATTCTCTCTCATCTGTAGACATAGACAACAACGATTACTACCCATCGCGTATAAGAAATCTTCTTTCCACTCTGAACTCTAGAATTGTTCTAATATGGATCCCTAGCCACATTCAAACAGAAGGCAATGAATTCGCAGATCAAGCAGCTAAATACGCCAACAAAGCTCCCACTAAAACTACACACAATTATAACTCCAGTGACATAAGCTACATATTAAAAAAACATCACGTTACCCGACACACAAATTTGATCCGACATACATCCGACTGGTACAAGCAACTAAGCCACAATAATGCAACGACAAAAGAACTTTTTGCCATAAACGACCCAAGCATAAACAGAATGGACTTAACAAGGATCGAACGACTACGACTAGGCACCACTAAACTAACACACGGCCACTTAATGAACAACGAAAACCCCGCTCTTCACTGTCCCTTTTGCAACTCTACACCTGCAATCAACATCCAACATTTACTAACAGACTGCACATACTTTTACTACCATAAACAAAGACTGCAACTTAACAATGATCTCACCCATTTCCTCTTCAATCCTACTTCTAACAACATAAAAAAGCTAATACTGTTCTTAAAGCACTCAAACATATACCATCTTATTTAAACAATAATGAAAAAAAAAAAAAATATAGAACTGCAAATTAACGTGGTAACAAAAAAAAAAAAAAAATATAGAATCGATAAATTAACGTGGTAACAAACAAAAAAAAAAAAAACAAAACATGTAACATCAAACAGCTAATTACACTTATTCCACTATCCTAGTTTTAAGTTCAGCTTAAGGCCAAAGTAGCCATAGCTTCAAAATTGACTTTAAATTTTAATTTTTAGTTAATACATTAATAATAATAATAATAAAACTTTATTACAACTTGTTAATAAGTGTTAAAATACGAGTGCGAGCAGTAAGACGAAAACTCGTCGAAGAGTACTTCAGATTTGCCAACTATGTTCGTTTTGAAAAAAATGCTTTAAAGTTGGCAGCATTTTAAGATTAGAAATAGAGCCAGGAAAAGAGCTGGTTGAAATTTTTGTTTTTGCATTGTGAATAAAATAGAGTCACGGTCTAGATCAACGACCACGGGAATGCAGCTAATGATAACTAAAAATAAGTTCTTATAAAAAGTGTTTTATTTGTATTAAAAATAATTAAAAATTTAAAAAATTGCGATCAATTGTTTGTTTTTACAGAAAAAAACGTTAGTTACATTATTATTTTGATTAAGATTAACAAAATATTACGCTTACGCTTACTTTCAGCGAGTTTATCTTAAATAAAATCCACTGATGGCGTCATATTTCTGTACAAATAAAACAATGTGAGACTGTTTAATCTATCTTGCAATATCGTGCTTCTTAAACATACTTGTTAAATTCCAATTAGAATTAGCAATTGATGAAATTGGTTTATATTGTCTAATTCAAATTAGTTGAACTAATTCCCATTAGATAATTGAACTTTTTATGCCAATGGTAAAACTAATTGCAATTAGTAGCCATTAGCAAAAAAAATTGGTTTACCTTTACAATTAGGAAACTAATTGAATTCTGCTAATGCAATTAGATATTCAATTAGCTCAAATTAGAATAAATTATTTTGATATTTTCAAAAACAAAAAAAAACTAAAATATTCATAGTATGAATTTCACACATATATATTACTTATGTACATATGAAGGCGTGCATGTAACATCAAAATTCTCATCATCACCAGAAAATTCACTTGCAAATGATATTTCTTCCGACATTGCGACAAGTAAATATGTTTTTAAGTTAACAAAAAACCAATTTCATTTAGAATATTAAACAATGCAAACACTTGAAAGTTTGAAGTTGAAACAAATTGCAAAGCACGTTTATTTATTTACGTTTCAAACAATTACCAGTTGATAACAATTAGTCCGCTTTTACATTGGCAATTATAATTGCCGCAATTGTTGAGTTCGTTGGAGAGAGAGGTAAGAAGAATGGAACAGGGAAAAAACTTGCCCGTACGGGCAATTCGTTTTGTTATTCTCATTCGCAATTTTCTACGCGTAGTTTTGTACTAGAATTGCTCTAAACAGAATTGCCCGTGTAAACACAAATGGCAATTTCAAAAGAGAATCATAAAGAATTGCGGCAATTATAATTGCCAATGTAAAAGTAGACTTACGGTAATCGAATAACCACATGTTTCCACATACAGTGGCTTACATCATAATTCGTTCACTTCAATAATTCTTTGGAAAAAATTTATTTTTATCAAAATAATTGATTCTAATTCGAGCTAATTGAATATCTAATTGCATTAGCACAAGTCAATTAGATTTTTAATTGTAAAGGTAAACCAATTTTTTTGCTAATGGCAACTAATTGCAATTAGTTTTACCATTGGAATAAAAATTTCAATTATATAATGGGAATTAGTTGAACTAATTCTAATTGTTTAATGAATTAGAGAATTTCACAAAAGAAGGCTAATTAGCAATCATTAGCATTATCTAATTATTATTCAACATCTTTGTTCTTAAATAAGCATTGGTAAATTGAATATATTAGAAAATATTTCTTTATTGCTAGACTTATTACTAACTTTATACCAAACATACAATTTAATTTTTAAATCTTCAAAATCTCCTTCCAAATCATCTTAATAAAATTCAATTAGTTTTTCAAAAACTCCTAAGGCGCCATATCCAGCGGTTTTGTATCGACAGGAAATAGTGTTGAAATGAATAGCGGAAATAGATGTTTTTAAAATCTTACTCTTAGGATTGAGATAAATCAAACGCTTGTCAAAAAATTTTGAGAGAGACAGAGCCAACTGTTGATTAATGTAACTCCGCCAGGGTTGCGCCTGCCTGTCCATAAAACATAAAAACTGATAGGGCCAACCAAGAGCTCGGGGTGGCGCCCATCTTGGTAGCAGGTCATATTCGGTATATCGATATGAAACAAGCCTGCGAAGCAATAGCAATTGGCCTTAAAACTTGTTAGTACGGGGACAGTCTTTACCCGTCAGATGGGGTAGACCCTATCTATCCACCGCATGGAGACCTTAATTCGGCTGGAAATATTGGATGTGAAGTGTTGGCGTGCGTGCGTCAAAGTGTCAACTCTTCGGCTTTCCGAAGTGTTGCTTGTCAAGAGTTTGACTCGCACCCTCAAACTGGCACGGCAGTCACTGAGGGAAGTGTTGACGTTGGTTGTGTTAACTAAGGGTTCTCATACTGAGCACGGCAGTCCCTGAGAACAATGGCCAATACTCTATGTCTGGATGGTGTAATCCGAACGGCCAGAGTATGAGTGGTAATTGCAAAGGTCCTCCAAAGTAGGTACCAGTCATGCGCAATAATTTTCCAGTTGAGTCGGCAACTGCAAGTTGTTAGACTAACCTTTAAGTGCTTATTGAGCACAGTCATGCATAAGAATGCACTTTTTCATAATTGCATTTGTGTATTCTTGGTCTTTTTGCGGGGATGGTGTGGATCCTCATCTGTCGGGATCGAGTTGCCCAGATGACTGTCGTGGGCTGGCCCTTCGGGGAGTCTCGTACTGGTTGTGGTTGTGTGAATGCTACACAGGTCTAGATTGACCGTCGGGGTCGCGCAATGGTACGACCGGGCTGGCATATCTGTCTTAATATGCAAGAGATTGGGTAGGTCTCGTCTCCACCAGTAGATGGATGGAAGTACGTCGCTACGGAAGTCTAAACTGGTAGTGCTATTACGGGCAGTATGTAATTATTCATAATGCTCCTAATCAGCAGGGCATTGGGTGATGCTTTGTGTTTGTGAAGCAGCTTCCATGTTCGTGTTGCCACACCGGATGCCCTGTATGTTTTACTTGTTAAAACGTAAACGGGTCCGTGTTGTGGTTCAACACAAAGTCCATGGTTGTCTGTTTCATGAACTATTACCCTAGGTTTTAGATAACCCAAGTTGCTTAAGCCTAACGGCAGGCGCACTTGTTAATCTTAAACTCAATTGTTGATTAATGTCAACTCCGCCAGGTTAGCAACTGAGTTACGCCTGCCTGTCCAAAGCCAGGATAAAGGAGGATGGTTGGCAGTAGATGCATAGAAGCGTAACATTCGTGGATAAGTCTTGTCTACTGTCGTAAAAGAGAAGAGTTCACCAGAGCTCGTAGTGGCGGCCAATCTGGTAGCAGGTCACTATGGTAAATCCTTGTGAAAAAGTCTGCAATGGAGTAGCAATGGTCCAGTAAAACTTGTTAGCACGGGGATAGTCATACCCGTCGAATGAGGGGACCTTGACTATCCACGGCAAGGAGACATGGTCTATATGGCCAACATCGTGTGGTTATTTTGTGTCTGCTAAGACACGGCAAAAGGGATACCTTGTGCAGTTATGGCACGGTTCAAAAACTTAGGCCACGGGTCATTTAAGGCAGACACCCTCATCCAGTAGCTCATTTTGCTACCCGCTCATTTTACCCGCCATACAAATTTTTTCTATTATGATCTTTGTCTTTGCGCTTATACGAAAGCAAAACCACGTATAAAAAACAGCAACACAATCTACAAAAAAAAAAAATGCAAGTAAAAGCATCACAAGCCGCTGTTGACGATCTTCTAATTTTCAACGCGTAAACAACAACAAATGCATGCAAATTATCCGTTGCTTGTGTCTTAACGCACACAGGATTTGTTTTTATTTTGGTTTTTTATTTTCATTGCCAAAAGTTACGATGCGCAATATCTCTTGTGTTTGGTTTTGTTTTTTAAAAATCATTTGCTCTTTTGTCAGATTTCGTGAGCTCCACTGATTTAAGGTATGTTAATGGATCCATGCCTTAAATTGAAGTGTCAGTCAGAAACAAAAGTGCTATGTGCACTGTCAAATACGAAAATTCTATATGAATTTTTTGGCTCATTTGCCAGGATGTTGTAGACCCCCATTCGGCGGGACCGAGTTGCGCAGGTGACTATCATGGGTTGGCCCTTCGGGGAGACTCGTGCTGGCTGTGGTTTGTGCACATCGCTTGCACAGGTCTAGATAGACCGGCGGTGTCGCGCAGTAGTACGACCGGGCTGGCAAACCTGCTTAGTATGTAGGGGATTGGATAGGTCTCGTCTTAACCAGTAGATGGCAATGAAGGTACGCCATCTACCGGTAGCCAAACTGGTATTATTAAGGACAGTATGGAATTCTTATTGCATACTGCTTTTACAGAATAGGGCACAGGGCAATGCGTTTGTGTTTAGATGCTTTTGTATGGCATCTAGTATGTGGTTACTTTTCTAGGTGTCACTTGTAAACTACAGTTCTGTGAAGAGTATTTCACTGGCACATCCTTTGGATATACATTTTTTAATTCTATATGTTGGATTCATGAACAATATTCCTATGGACCCAGAGGAATTAAGCCTTAACGGCAGGGGTCCTCTTTAAACACATAACGCATTTCTGTTGATTAGTGTCAAATCAATTTTTATTTTGTTGACTTTATGCTTAGAGTATAATAAATAAATTCTATATATTGTGAAATAACAAATGGAATGTGTGGGAATTTATTAATAAAGTATTAGTACTTCAACTTCAGCTCTATCTAGGGAACTAAACGCCCTTTTACCCTAGTTGGTCATTCACTGGATGGCACAATTTATTTATTTACATAGTCAAGTTATCTTAGTAGTTTGAAACGAAGTTTCTTGCTAGTTTCTTCAAGTCACAAACCATAATTCTGTAAAGTTCCCTGCATAAAGAAGGCATGCATGCTTCAAAGTATCTGAAATTTCTATTAAACACACGTAAGCTGATTTGATAACGCACATAAAAAAAAGTGAGAATCATACTCGCATTAAGCATGATCCCATAAGCTTACATGTCTTAAACTGAAACGTCAGATGCTTTGATGCATACTTGCCTTCTGTGTGTTATCGATTTAAAAAGTTTTGAAAGAGCCTGCACACATTTTCTTACTTGTTTTTCGTTCTATTTTAGTTTAGATTGCTATAGACATTAACAGCCTTATTCAATATATTTTCTTAAACAATTTAACGCTTGGTTAGTTACGCACTGTTTAAGGCCTTTTCCGCATGGAGCAATTGAAACAACGCAACATCAACAAATGTTGCTAACCCATGTTAGCAAGTATACTGGAAGCTTCAGATGAAGCAACTTTTTTACAACTAGTTGGAAGTACGTTTGCGATAAGTTTTATGCAACACAGCTTACTGCAATTTATATCAGCGACTTGTGTTTTTCTTGATAATTTAAAACAATTTAAAAAAGTGATACATCAAGTTGAGAAAAGTATCAATTAAATTCAGAAAAATCGGTTTTATGTTTTTTATTTTAAATACAGGAAGAAGCAATGAGCGAGTAGTTAACAAATTTATATTTGTTATAGAAGAAGTAGAGAAATATCGCTGCTTATTTAATTATAAGCTGCAATGAGAGATCAATGTTGCGTTGTGCGTGACTTGCTCATCTGAAAGCATAGGTTGCAGTAATGTTTGGAACTGCGGTGGCTTGCAACTTTCTAAGCAATTGTGTTGCAGTTGGGTTACTTTTCCGTTTCTCGGTGTAGAAAAGGCCTAAGACTTTATGCATTCTCTACGCAACCTTAAATTCTCTACGCTTAAATTGCTATTCATAAACATTTCTTATTCATTGCTTAATTTTGTTGGGTTTGTGTCTAAACAATCGAAAATCTTTTACAAAATTAAGAATTCTTGTACATTTGCATATCTGTTACTGAAAAAGTACTACAAAGGCCGGATATGGAGCATGTCTATGATAAATTATAATAAACATCAACCTTAATAAAAAAGACGACAAAAAATGTTAGGTTAAATTTACACAGCCTTTAAACACATATTTCGGCGTTTAAGTTACGAAAATCTTGAACAAGCCGGAAAAATCCTAAAGTTACGCAGCTTCTAAAATGATATTACAAATAAGGCTTTAAATGTTCGCCTTTTTTTACCGAACATTGAAAAATTATTTCTTCGACTGAATTTATCAGTTTTTTAGCCCGGCCGGCTTTATTTTCATTATTTTCCCATACAAAAAATTCTCTAAGGTAGGGAGGGAGAGTTAAATGCCATTCAGCTCGTGTGTAGATCCGCCACTGACAACCTTTAGTTCTTATTTATTTATGTGATAATAAAATAAGTCGAAATGCATAAATAGAGAATAACACAATTTGGGTGCTATTGTTCAGTTAAACACATCTTTTCCATGTTACCTTAGATTTCCTTCAGCAATAGCTTACTTTTTTTTTTAAATGCAGGCTTTTAGCAAAAAATATCAAAATAAACTAATTTTTTTGGTTTCCTAACAAAATTGGCATATATTTATTTTTTAATTTTCTGAAAAACAAGAAAAATCCTCGATAATTGAATTTACTACGCCAAAATTAACAGTAATTCCAAAAATTACGCAGGAATTGTGTGTGGGGAATTGTATGAGCTGTACAGCTCTATTCTGCTTGTTAACTTAACAAGGAATTGTTAAGGAGCTCTTGTTAATATTATTGTTATGTAATGTAAATGTTCATATTCTAAAAAATCATTTACAATTTGAAAGCTCTAAAACAGTGTCGGGCAAAACAATACATAAACATGCAAGCTTGTGTCTGTGTCCATGAGAGAGCGACAGCGCTGGTTTTATTTACACTGTAAATAAAATGCATTTTTTTTATGTTTTATTTATATAATTGTAATTATTATGATTTATAATTATAATTATTATTATCATTTTTTATTATTTTAATTATTATTATTATCATTATTATAATTATTATTATCATTATTATTATCATTATCATTATTATTGTTATCATTATCGTTATTATTATTATTATCATTATTATTATTATTATTATTATTTATCATTATTATTATTATTTATTATTTTATTATCATCATCATCATCATCATCATCATCATCATCATCATCATCATCATCATCATCGTCATCATCATCATCATCATCATCATCATCATCATCATCATCATCATCATCATCATCATCATCATCATCATCATCATCATCATCATCATCATCATCATCATCATCATCATCATTATCATTATTATTATTATTATTATTATTATTATTATTATTATTATAATTATTATTATCATTATCATTATTATTATTATTATTATTATTATTATTATTATTTTTATAGTAACTTTTCAAATTCTATTATATCGTCTATATTTATGTTGCCTTCATAACTTTTAATGCGCAGTAAATCTGAGATATGTTCATCTGATAAACGGTTTCTAAATTTATGTTGGATAATTTTGAGGGTTGAAAATCCAACCTCGCAATCGTATGAGGAACTGAACATAGAATATATTTTGAAGATTTCATGTTTAATATTTGGATATGTTTCCTCTCTTACCTGTTTCCAAAAATGTTGACCCATTTCCAAGGGAAGGCTTATATCATTGCGCAGCATTGTTAGCTCTGCGTGTATTTCTGTTGGTTGGTCGTTAATTTTGCAAATTAAAGGATTATTATGCAATTCAATTACGGTTTTAATTATCTGAAAATCTTGAAATCTTTTGTTATAATTTATTAATAACTCTTCAACAATCCTTGTATAGTCTATTAATTTATTAAAATTTAAATTATCTGACCATATTATCCTGGTTTTATCCAAATTGGACAGATCATTATTTTTTAATTGAATTATTAAAATATTTAGTTTGCGCTCAAAGTGTTCTACAATAGGCACTAGCTCAAAAATATGTCTGTTTTTACCCTGCAGTGACAGATTTAATTGATTTAATAAAAGAGTAAGGTCGCATAAAAAGGCTAAGTCTAATAAAAAATCTTTATTCTTAAGATTTGAAATTAAATCATCCGATTTTGAAAAGAAATTTTGTTCCAAAAACAGTAAAACTTCATTCCTCAAATCAAAAAGGCGTTGCAAGCTCCTACCACGGCTAAGCCAACGAACCTCTGTGAACAAAATTAAATCACCAAACTCGGCATCAAGTTCATCGAGAAAATCTTTAAATTTTCTGTGCCGTAGTGCATTATGCCCCCCTCGAATTGCATTAATAATTTTGATGGCTATTTCCATTACATAGGAAAGGTTTAACTCTTTCGAAAAAAGCGACTGCTGATGGATAATGCAATGAAAAGCTGGAATTTTTATATTATTTTTCATTAACCAACCTATCAGCCCTTGATTTTTTCCAGTCATCACTCTGGCTCCATCAATACAAATCGCAGTCAACTTTTTTTTGTTAAAAAGTGAAAAAACATTTTGTTGTAGTATTTTAAAGAGGTTTTCGCCTGTAACATGCCCATGCATTGAAACAACGGAGAGTATTTCCTCTGTTGTTTGTAAGTTTTCATCAACTGACTTAACACATATGATTAATACGCTTAAGTTATTTATGTCCGTGCTCTCGTCAAGACATATAGAAAAAAATTTGCAGTTTAATAACCTTTGCTTAGTGGTAAAATATAAATATTTACAAATAACTTCCGTTCGGCGAGTTATTGTTCGTCTGGATAAACGTATTTGTTCTACAATTTGTTGCATTTCATTTCCTTGCTCCCCAAAAAAACTGAAAACAACCTGACTTAATTCTTTAAAAAACATACCATCTTCATACGGTCGGCATTTTTTTGCCAAGGCCAATGACACAGCATAGGATGCCTTTTTAAATTGTAATGAAGAAATATTATGATGAATATAAGAATTATTTATATTTTGATTAAAATCATCAGCAATAAACCTTAAAAAATATTTAGCTTTTAATTCGAAAAGCTTTAGTTTTCGTTCTTCTCCTAAAATTAAATTGAATTGTGCGTGACAAACCGAGTAATGCCTTTGCACATACATCAATACGGAACGAGAAACAGTGCGTTCGCATATAAGACATTGCGCTACAGCGTTTGTATTTTCTATAAAAAAGAAATCTAGCATCCATTTATCATTAAACATTTTTCTCTCTGTAGTTGCGAAGCGAGCAGAAGCGAGTTCTTGCCTTCTTGAATGCTTAACGTCAACTGACATGATTTGAATAGCAAAATTAAGCTCACAGCTTCTCATAAGCACGAACCAAAGTCATAACTCGGCTACTGTTCGTACGCCACACGAAATTTTTATTGTGTACATGTGAAAACATTGACGTCGGCAGCAAATCTAGCTCAATCACATGTGAATAGGTTTTTCAATTTTGCCCGACACTGCTCTAAAAAGCTCAAAAAGTTCACCACGCGTAGTGAGACTGTGAAACTTTCAACAGCTGTTTTTTCAATGAAATTTTATTGTTTATTATATCAGCTAGCAAAATGAAAATGCAAAGAATTAAGTAATCTCAAGATTTTTTTTTTATTTAAAACACAAACTTACATTTTTTTAATAGCCAAACAAAGTTTGAGTTTCACCGCAGGAGCAGCTCCTATTTTATATACTATTTTTGTCAGTAGCACCCTCAACTTTTGGCTGACATATGTATATTATTATATTTGGGTTTTTCATTTCGGTATTTAATTGTATTTAGAGTTGGATAGAAATAAAAAAATAGATAAAGAGATAGATAGAATGAATGAATAATTTTCATTTCGAAGACATTTCGAAACATGTTAATACTAACTATTTTGTTAATGTAGTGAGCTTTGTTAAGCTGGTAGGGCTGTAAGTTTGATGTATCACTTGTTTGATTACTATTGTTGGTTCTGGAGATATATGTACAGGGTTCGCCATCTAACGTTTTTTTTTTTCAACTAGTGCTTATTTCGTGAATGGTAACACTTAGCGCATGTCTGATTTGACAGATAATTACTTTTATCCTTCCGCTGAACGAATATGGTTGTGTATACGCTTGAACAACGCTGGGAAATAAATATTATATTATTAAGATGCTGATTTTGCCAAAAAAATCCTTTTTTTAAATGAAGCTCATTTTGATCTTGGCGGGTATGTAAACAAGCAAAATTGTCGCATTTGGGGCACAGAAAACCCGCACGCATACATTGAAAAGCCGATGCACCCAAAACGAGTCACTGTTTGGTGCGGATTTTGGTCCAGAGGCATAATTGGGCCATTTTTCTTAAAAAAGGAGCAAGGAGTGGCCGTTACAGTCAATGGCCATCGTTATCGGGACATGTTGAACGAATTTTTGTTTACAAAAATTGAAGAGGAGGATATTGGCAACATTTCAACAGGACGGCGCTACGTGCCACACAGCCGAAGCTACACTCGATGTTTTGCGCCCTCTTTTTGAAGATCGCATTATCAGCCGCAGAGCTGATGTCGTTTGGCCACCTCGGAGCTGCGATTTGACACCGTTGGACTATTATTTGTGGGGTGCCCTCAAAGATAAGTGTTACGCCGACAAGCCAGAGACAATTGACGCTTTAAAGCAGAGTTGTAAATCCCACAGCTCAATTAGCTCTTTTAGCTCACTTACAACAACTTCAATATTTCCGTGTGTGTTGTAATTCAAAGAATTGACTTCGTTGGCGTGACAGCAAGAAAAAAATGTGCATGCGTTGTTATTGTTTGCTTGCTGCTGTGTGTATTTTGTTGTTATTTTCTCGTAGCACACACACGATTTTGTTGGCATTTTCTATTCTATCTCAATGTGGAGCCTCGATAAGCTCAGTACAATTTGCAAGGCATTGTTTTTGTTTAATTGTTGCTCATCGCGGCAACTTATATTTGTGTATTTTGTTGGTATTTTCTCTTCGTTGGCTTGTTTTTGTTGCTGTTGCTGCTGTATGTTTTTTGTTGGTGTTTTTGTACTTGAAGCCAGTTGTAGTTTAGGGTTTTTTTTCGACAACATCGATTTTTTTATTTTTTTTTTTTTTATCTCAGGCTCACCGCCACAATATCCCTGCTTTAAAGGACAATATTCGTGAAGCCATTGGTGAAATACAGCTGCACACAATCGATAATGTGCTTAAAAATTGGACCGATCGTGTAGGCTACTGCATGGCCAGCCGAGGCAGCCGTTTGAATGAAATTATTTTCCATTATTAACCGGAAGGATTGTACATTCAAATAAAAAAAGAAATTTGGGAAAATATTCAGTAGTTTTTTTTCTGCATTTTCAAAAAAAAAAAAAAGTTATTTGGCGGACCCTTTAGTTTAGTGGAACCAATTTTTTTTGTAGAGAAAACTACAGTGGGCAATATCTCAAAAACGATGTGACAGAAAAAAAACAAGATAATATTTTCGGAATTAGCGACCGATTTTACATGAAAAATGGATAATGGCATTCCTTGTACAAACAACTTTGCGAATTTATAAATCGGTGTAAAAATAAACAAAATTAATGCGACTTAAAACTAAGCTTAAGCATTTTTGACAGTTATTCAATATAATTTATTGTCAAATACCTTGCACTAAATTGACTTTTATTTTGTTTATGATTAAGGATCACTGTTCTTAACTGAGAAATGTGAACAATTTTTTTTTTGAGAATTTAAAGCAGAATCAGGTTGTTTACTATAGAACGATTGAAATTCAATGTTTAACTCTTTTGATTGCAGAATTTTCATTAAGACCTGTATTGACATTGTGAAAATTAATCAGAATATAATTTTTAAGTACTCCCGTTTGTTGAATTTTTTAATATTATAAACTTATTTTAGATTTTGAAGAGAAAACTAGTCCATGTAAACAGTAAACAACTGAAAATAAATGTTTTAAGTTCGAAAAAGTTTATATTTTTGATTTAATTTTACTTTTTAGCATTTTAATGGAACATATTTTTTGATTTATAAAGCGTATTTTAGGAATTTTTCAGGCTTTTAAAGGCTTAAAAGACGTTTGAATCTAATTATATCATTAGACTGCGGATTTTTATGCAATTGCATATATGTTGCATATTCTGCATATTGCATACATTCTGCATATTGCAATATCTTGAATACGTTGCATATATCTTTCATAAGTTCCATGAAACTTGCATACAACTTGCATATATCTTACATACAACTTGCATACATTCATATATATATATATATTAGGGCGGGTCGATTTAAAAATCGCTCAATGCTCTGTGAAAATCGTATTCTAGGGATCAAAATAAGAAACTTTGCCGAAGGAACCATACCTCTAAAACGAATTCTGACGTCCCCCAATTTGGGTCGAACTTTTGGGTAGGGGCAAATTTTGAAAAATCCCACTTTGACCCATTTAGAGTGCTCCAATCGAGTCCAAATGTATGACCGACCCCCCCTAATTTTGGAGGCTTGACCCACCCATGCCAGTGGCACACCCCCTGGGACCTCTCATATCATCGCCGTGGCGTAGTGGGTAGAGTGTGTGACTCTTACGCCAGAGAACCCAGGTTCGAATCCTCCATCTGACACAGAAAATTGTTTCAATTGAATTAATTTTTCTGTTCGGCCGTCACCTCTCTGCAGACAATGGAAAACCTCAGAGAGTAAAAACTGCCATGAAAAGCTTCTTGAGAACATAAGCCGTTCGAAGTCGGCGTAAAACATGTAAGTCCAGTTTTCGATCATTTGTGTGCAAACATTTCACATCACACACAACACATTTGATCATAAGAAGCTCAGTCAAAGTCATTTCAAGGGCTGAAATGGCCATTTTGTTTTTTTTTTTTTTTTAACTAAGTAGTCATAATTGTACCAGTGTCTTTGCTAGTTGCAAGCCCTCATTTTGCATAGATTTCCAAACATGAAAAAAATAAGTTTTAAGTTTTAAAAATGTAGTAAATATGTATGCAATAATGGAAATTAACACTTTGATGCCACATTTTTGTTTGCGCTCTAAAAATCAGATTAAACTAATTTGTTGAGGAGAAAAACTAATCTGAAGTTCGTTTCATTTTGATACTTCGTTCATTTGTTACAGGTGAAAATTTCGACTAAATAATATCGGTAAATAATAGTAAAACAGTTATTTATGTAATGAACAATTTTCTATTCACAAGTATTTTTTTCAATTCGATCTCACTTCAATTAATGTATTTTTTAATTCAATGAAAATCAATTTTTTTTTCAATTAATTAAATTCGTTAAAATACGATGACATTTCAGTTCAAATTGAAATAGTTGTCAAACGGAGCATGTAAGCACCAAGAGGTGAGAACTGAAAAGTGACTTGAAAATTCATGAACCCCGCCTAGAGTCGGATTTGGCTTGTCAAAACATATAATAAACTAAAAAACCGATTTTTAAATGAAATAGCATGACGCGCTATCGCAATAAGCTCTTTTTATACTTAATATACCGTACACATGTCGTCAAAATTATACCAGTAAAAATCCTACTTTTGATTATACTAGTATTTTACTGGCTTAAAAAATACTATTATCACAACTAGTTAAAAAAATGCCATTAAAAATATTACCTCAAATCATATCGAGAATAGGACAGTTGCCTTTTCCTATGACATCAGCACAGGAAAATAACCAGTTTGCGCAATGTAAAAATCATTTGGGCTGAACTAATGCTGATATTTTTTGACCTAATACATTTACTAGTATTTCAAATAGTTGACAACACTGCAGGGATATATCTACGTATTAACGTAGATACGTTTTGAAATAACAAAAAGGAATTTTTTTGAAATGTTTTATCTTTTTACTGTGGACAGTAAAACATAAAAACAGCAAAGTCAAACGACGACAAGTAAAAGGACTGATTCTGACTATGCTCAAGAAAGTTTTTGGAGTTTACTCCTTTAGAATCGATTTCATATATTGCCCGCGATATGAAAATTGTATGGCGAGTGAAATCGAGCGTTATCTAAAAAATCAAGCGTTACACAGTCAGCGTTAAACCAACAAAACACATTTAGCAGAGAAATACCAACAACGAAGAAATACTCGTACCAACAACATACACACAGCAGCAATCTGCTATTGTTTTGCAAATTGAATTGCAAATTTTTGTAAAACTCCAAAAGTACTGATCCGATTTTTATCAAATAAGTTTTATAATATTATATTTGTGCTACAGCACATTTTCCTTTCAGAGTTTTAACATTAAGCAAAGAGTATATATATTTAAGGAAGAGAATTTAATTCGCTCACTCAATTTTACTCGCTCAAAATTCAGCATACAAATAAGACTGTTGGGGAAGTGTTTTCGAAATGTGATATTCGAAAACATTTCTGCCGGTATTTGTGCAGTCGCCGTTGTTGTTGTCAGATTCTATACACTGGCTGAAACTGGTTTGACTGTTTTTTATAATAAATTCTGCACAATGTTTACATTTTGCATTAATATATTCTATACTGGTTTGACTGGTTTTTGTGTTATTGAAATAAATTTTCACAATGTTTACATTTTTGGCTGGACGGGCTTGCATGGATTTATTTCAATAACACAATTAGATATTTCAGATATTAGATATTATTTTCAGGATATGTATGAAAATAAATGCTTTTTTCCGAATTTCTTTGTTTTTAATTTTTTTAGGTCAAATAGGAAATTTTTTATATAATTCAATTTATGAAATTTTCCAAAAATTTCATAATTGAATTTGTTCAGTATGTACAATGTTACATTTTTTTGCTGCTTTTGCTTGCATAGATTTATTTCATTTCATTTCATACTTATTTCAAGTTGAAGCATGAAAATACGAAATGTTATTTTTTCAAAGTTTTTAATTATCTCAACTTATTGGAATTTATTTTGTTTCTTAAAAAAAATTGGAATAAATAAAATTTTTTTTACCACATTTTTTGCCTGCTTGCTGGTATATGGCATGCATTTATTTCAATATTCCAATTAGATATTTGCAAGATTCAGGTATTTGCATGAAAATATGAGAGGATTTTTATATATATTTTTTAATATTTGTAATTACCTTCATAACATTTTTTTTAGGTCAAGAAGAAAATCTTGCATTTAATAGCAGCAAATTTAAAAAAAAAAAAAAAGAGTAATAATCAAAGCGCCGCCTCCTAGCCGCGAACCCGGGCATTTTGCGTACAAGGGAAACGCTTGAGCAGTCGGCCACAAATCAGTTCAAATAATTCTTTCTTAACAACAAATAAGAGCAAAATGCATATGTGTGGGTAGCTGAAATGGAAGAAAGAAATTTGCATGCATCATTTGCAGGAATTCTAATCAGTCGATTGGTTTAACTGATCTTTTTTGAATAATAGCAAAATGCATGTGTGTGGGTAGCTGAAATGAAAGAAAGAAATTGGCATGCATCATTTGCAGGAATTCTAATCAGTCGACTGGTTTGACTGATTTTTTTGTTTTTGCGACTGCTTGGATTTTTTTGCTGCTTCTCAGCAGCTTTTTTTTTATTTTTTGGGTGGATTTCGTCGATAGTCAGAAATGATATTTTTATGATTTTGTCTATTTTGAAGTATGAAGGTATAGAAAAATCGCTATAACTTCTTTATTTCTGATTAGATTGAAATGCACCCAAGGACAAAATGTTAGCTAATTTTACCATATTTAACATTTAGTGTACTATAAATAATTACAATTTTTGTCAAAATTTGTTCGTTTAGATTTTAGATTTTTAGCTTAACAGTTTTTTTATATATTTTACAATATACAATCAAGTCAATCACCTCAAGAACGGTTCGTAATCAACCTTTTGAAACATATTTTTTGCAAAATTCTTTGTTTTACCGGCGCTGTTATTTCTGTCCGAATATCTCTCAGTATGAATAGGTGAATGGCTGTGTATGTGTGTATGACTGTATCTATGTTTGTCTGTCTATCCTATTTTCGCTTGGCTGTAAGATATATATTGCATTTTCGATTTCATTTGTGTTCAATGAAAATAACATTGCGGTAAAGTAGGAATTTCGTCCTTTTGGGTTTTTTAAATTGGTCGGGAGCCCTATTGAGTCCATGGTTTTTTTTATTTATTAGAGCTCTTGTTTTGGGAAGTGTGTTAGGATCATTGTCATAGGGTTTCAGCCCTCAATAATATGTTTGACATTCGCTACGGTTGCCCGTCCGTCCGAATGTCCGTCCGTTTGTATGTAAGTTTTAATGAATGGTCGTATGACTGAATGTGTGTATGGAATATGTAAAGTATTCTTAACACTTTTAAAAAGTCAAAATATTTTTCAAATTAAACCTTTTGAGTTCTTCATCTTCTTCGCCTTTTTCCATATGCAATTTGCTCCTCAAACTCTTTATGTTTCTTCAAAATTCGTATCATAGGCTCTTTAAGCACTTTCAGAACTTTCTTCTGGCATTGTTCACAAACTTTCTCATTACAATGACCATTTGCAACTTTGGGCTCGTTACAATTATTTGTATTTTTCAAAATTTTCTATCTTCTATTTCTGGTTTGAAATTTTTTCAAAACATAAATTATTTCTATTTTCCAAATTTTATATCATCTATTTCTGGCTTTAAATTTTTCACATTAATTTCCGTCGAAATGCTTGCCGCATATAAATTTTCCTAAGTTATTATATGACATAATAAGATTTCATTTTAGTTTGTAAGTTATTATATTATATAATAAGATTTCAGTTTACTTTGGAACTTATTATATGATATAATAAGAATGCACTTCACTTTTGAAGTTATTTTATTACATAATAAGATTTCACTTTAGCTTGTAAGTTATTATATTATATAATAAGAATTTCACTAACTTCACTATGGAAAATATTTTTTCAATGCACTTTTTTATTGAAATAATTGTACTTAATTTTGCATTAGCCAAAGTTGATACATATTCCACATATTTTCACATACATATTTTGTGAAGATAGTTTTTGAAAAATGTTTAAAATATTTTTATATATTATCGACATATATTCCTTAATATTTGAATAAATATACATTGGATTAAATGAAACATTTTGTATTATACATAAACAAAATTTTATATTTTATATTAAAAAATTTTGAAGAGTATTTAAAATATTTTATATATAATTTATTATTCAATATTTGATTATAATACATTGGATCAAATAAAAACTTGTACTTAAATAAAATTGAATATACCTAATTTATATGTTTTTCTACATGTTTTTGTTTTGATTCGTTCTGTTAGAAAATTAATTTTATTAGAAAATTAGAAAAAAGCATGCATATGTTCCTCAATATTTGAATATATAATACATTGGATTAAATGAAACTTTTTACATAAATAAAATTTTATATATATGTTTTTCTCCTTGTTTTATTTGATTCTGTATAAAAATAAATTTTATTACAAAATTATAAACAAGCTTACAAAGTAATTTTAATTGTGCTTGTTATACGTTGGAAGTTGAAGTTTTTTTTCATAAATTTTATAAATCACAAAAATTTATCATTTGTATAAAAAATTATGAAAAAATACAAGTCTTTTTTCACATAAAATTTATAACAGAATTATTTATACAAAAAACAGACACGGAAATTTCCAAATTTCTTCGTAGTCCAAGTAGAAAAATTAATGAAAAAAATATAAGTCCTTTTTATCATACACGTCGTATTCGTTTGGGTAAGGTGTTGGACTAGCATTCAGATGACGTGGTCTCGATTCTTGACATGGTAAGTTCAAATTTATAATTTCAATATGAAGAGTTTTTCTGTCAATATAATAATTTATATTCATTGGTTATTAAAAACACCGAAAATTAATATTTTGTTTATTTTGTAAAATTAAAAAAATTTATTATGATTTTTAACTATTAGGCTATTCAGAGTTTAAACGTATATTTACAAAGAGTATATAAATTGGTCAATACATATATGAAAAGCCGTTGGTAATTTTTGTCAACATTTGTTATTTTTCATACTTCAATACTTCAATTTGTCAAATAAATACCTTGAAGTTATTTATTTGAAAGTTGCAAATATCTAATTCGGAAGCTGAAATAAATTTGTATTTTATACGTGCACGAATATTTTCCTTACAACACGTTCTTTTCAGCGTTTTATTCATATTTATTCGTTTAGTTAGTTTAGTTACACAGTTTCAACATAGAAACTAGAACATAGAGATAGAAAATAAATAAGTAAGTTTAGTAAAACAAAATTGTAAATGTATTCATGTTAAATATGGTAAAATTAGCTAACATTTTGTCCTTGGGTGCATTTCAATCTAATCAGAAATAAAGAAGTTATAGCGATTTTTCTATACCTTCATACTTCAAAATAGACAAAATCATAAAAATATCATTTCTGACTATCGACGAAATCCACCCAAAAAATAAAAAAAAAGCTGCTGAGAAGCAGCAAAAAAATCCAAGCAGTCGCAAAAACAAAAAAATCAGTCAAACCAGTCGACTGATTAGAATTCCTGCAAATGATGCATGCCAATTTCTTTCTTTCATTTCAGCTACCCACACACATGCATTTTGCTATTATTCAAAAAAGATCAGTTAAGCCAATCGACTGATTAGAATTCCTGCAAATGATGCATGCAAATTTCTTTCTTCCATTTCAGCTACCCACACATATGCATTTTGCTCTTATTTGTTGTTAAGAAAGAATTATTTGAACTGATTTGTGGCCGACTGCTTAAGCGTTTCCCTTGTACGCAAAATGCCCGGGTTCGCGGCTAGGAGGCGGCGCTTTGATTATTACTCTTTTTTTTTTTTTTTTTAATTTGCTGCTATTAAATGCAAGATTTTCTTCTTGACCTAAAAAAAATGTTATGAAGGTAATTACAAATATTAAAAAATATATATAAAAAATATTTTCATGCAAATACCTGAATCTTGCAAATATCTAATTGGAATATTGAAATAAATGCATGCCATATACCAGCAAGCAGGCAAAAAATGTGGTAAAAAAAATTTTATTTATTCCAATTTTTTTTAAGAAACAAAATAAATTCCAATAAGTTGAGATAATTAAAAACTTTGAAAAAATAACATTTCGTATTTTCATGCTTCAACTTGAAATAAGTATGAAATGAAATGAAATAAATCTATGCAAGCAAAAGCAGCAAAAAAATGTAACATTGTACATACTGAACAAATTCAATTATGAAATTTTTGGAAAATTTCATAAATTGAATTATATAAAAAATTTCCTATTTGACCTAAAAAAATTAAAAACAAAGAAATTCGGAAAAAAGCATTTATTTTCATACATATCCTGAAAATAATATCTAATATCTGAAATATCTAATTGTGTTATTGAAATAAATCCATGCAAGCCCGTCCAGCCAAAAATGTAAACATTGTGAAAATTTATTTCAATAACACAAAAACCAGTCAAACCAGTATAGAATATATTAATGCAAAATGTAAACATTGTGCAGAATTTATTATAAAAAACAGTCAAACCAGTTTCAGCCAGTGTATAGAATCTGACAACAACAACGGCGACTGCACAAATACCGGCAGAAATGTTTTCGAATATCACATTTCGAAAACACTTCCCCAACAGTCTTATTTGTATGCTGAATTTTGAGCGAGTAAAATTGAGTGAGCGAATTAAATTCTCTTCCTTAAATATATATACTCTTTGCATTAAGTATATTTAATTCAAATGTAAAGATTTAAATGAAATCATCCCCGATGACACGCATTGCTTGGTCGTTTTCTTTTTACCAGCTTGTGCTTGCGAGAGTTTCAATAAATTCCGTGTTGCTCTCTATCTTCTCTTTTTATGTTCAGCTAGCCACAGCACAACAACAAAATTGTGTGTGTTTGAATATGTGTGCATTTGCAACGTAGCCGTTGCTCATACAAGTAGTTTATATTAAAGTGCGCTTTTATTATAACTTCTATATATATAAAAATGAATGTATGTATGTGGGTATGTGGGTATGTGGATATCTGGGTATGTGGATATGTGTGTATATTACGTATAGAGTCCAAAACCACCGAACCAAGCTTTATGAAATTTTTAGGAATACTGAAGCAACATTCTGGAAGTGTTCCTGTGAAGTTTGGTGTTGATTGGACAAGGGGGCGTGGTACCTCCCACACAACCCAAATTGGAACTATCGCCCATAAACCAAAAAAAAATGCTATATATCAGACGGTTTTAATCATATAAAACTAAGATTTGGTAATTTTGTTCAAATAGTTACTTTCGGTGACTGCACAAAAAATGGACGTGGTCACACTATATATACGCCCACTTTTTAGCAATCATTTTAATTCCTGACATGTTCAAGGTTTGATACTGAATCTTGGTACGAAGGTGCTATGGATACAAGTGGCAGTCACTATGTAAATATAAACGTTGTCACGCCCACTTTTACCGCCCACAAATCAGTTTTATATCAAACGGCTTTCGCCCTAGAAGACTAATATTTGGTAATTTATTTTAAATGATTACTGTCAGCCTAGTGTACAAAAAATGGGCATGGCCGCACTATATCTACGCCCACTTTATCGAAATCATGCTTATTCTTGAGATGTACACGTTTTCATAGTGAATCTTGGTATGCAGGTGCTATAGGTCCAAGTGGCAGTCACTATGTAAATATAAATATTGTCACGCCCACTTTTACCGCCCACAAATTTGTAAAAGTGCTTTATATCAGACGGCTTTTGCCGTAGAAGACTAAGATTTGATAATATAGTTCGTATGGTTACTGTCGGCCAATGTACAAAAAATGGACATGGCCGCACTATATATACGCCCACTTTATCGAAATCTTGCTTGTTCCTGAGTTGTACACGTTTTGATAGTCAATCTTGGTATGCAGGTCCTATGGGTCCAAGTGGCAGTCACTATGTCAATATAAACGTTGTCACGCCTACTTTTACCGCCCACAAATCAGTAAAAATGCTTTATATCAGACGGGTTTTGCCCTCGAAGACTAAGATTTGGTAATTTACTTTAAATGATTACTGTCAGCCTAGTGTACAAAAAATGGGCATGGCCGCACTATATCTACGCCCACTTTATCGAAATCAAGCTTATTCCTGAGCTGTGCACGTTTTGATAGTGAATCTTAGTGTGCAGGTACTATGGACCCAAGTGACAGTCAGTATGTATATGCAAATGTTGTCACGTCGCCCACAAATCAGTAAAAATGCTTTATATCAGGCGGCTTTTGCCGTAGAAGACTAAGATTATGTATTTTAGTTCGTATGGTTACTGTCGGCCAATGTACAAAAAATGGTCATGACCGCACTATAGATACGCCCACTTTCTAGAAATCATGCTTATTCCTGAGTTGTACATGTTTTGATAGGGAATCTTAGTATGCAGGTGCTATGGATCCAAGTGACAGTCAGTATATATATACAAATGTTGTCACGTCGCCCACAAATCAGTACAAATCCTTTATATCAGGCGGCTTTTGCCGTAGAAGGCTGAGATTTGGTAATTTAGCTCGTATGGTTACTTTCTGAGAATGCTTATTCCTGATGATTATGCTCATACTTATTCCTGAGCTGTACACGTTTTGATAGTGAATCTTAGTGTGCAGGTACTATGGATCCAAGTGGCAGTCACTATAAAAATGTTGTCACGCCCACTTTCAACGCCCACAAATCAGTAAAAATGCCTTATATCAGACGGATTTTGCCGAAGAAGACTAGGATTTGTTAATTTAGTTTATTTGAGTACTATCGACCAATGCACAAAAAATGGGCATGGCCGCACTATATCAGACGGCTTTTGCCGTAGAAGACTAAGATTTGATAATCTAGTTCGTATGTTTACTGTCGGCCAATGTACAAAAAATGGGCATGGCCGCACTATATCTACGCTCACTTTATCGAAATCATGCTAGTTCCTGAGCTGTACACGTTTTGATAGTGAATCTTGGAATGCAGGTGCAATGGGTCCAAGTGGCAGTCACTATGTATATATAAATGCTGTCACGCCCACTTTCAATGCCCACAAATCAGTAAAAATGCCTTATTCAGACGGATTTTCCCGTAGAAGACTAGGATTTGTTAATTTAGTTTATTTGATTACTATCGGCCAATGCGCAAAAAATGGGCATGGCCGCACTATATCTAAGCCCACTTTCTATAAATCATGCTTATTCCTGAGTTGTACATGTTTTGATAGGGAATCTTAGTATGCAGGTGCTATGGATCCAAGTGACAGCCAATATGTATATACAAATGTTGTCACGTCGCCCACAAATCAGTAAAATGCTTTATATTAGACGGCTTTTACCGTAGAAGATTAAGAATTGGTAATTTTGTACATGAGGTCACTGTCGGCAACTTTAAAAAAATGGGCGTGGTCGCACCATATCTGCGCCCACTTTTTCGAAATCATGCTTATTCCTGCGCTGTACGCGGTTTGATAGTAACACTTTATATGCAGGTGCTCTAAGTGGCGGTCAATATATATATATATATATATTAAATTTGCCACGCCAACTTGCACCACCCGCAAATAAAAAAAAAACAACGCAAAATGGCCAATTTCAGCCCTTGAAAGGACTTTGACCGAGCTTCTAATGATGAATTGTGTTGTGCGTGTTGTGGAATGTTTGAACACAAATGATCGAGAACTGGACCTACACGTTTTATGCCGACTCCGAACGGCTTATGTTCTCTAGAAGCTTTTCATGACAGTTTTTACTCTCTGAGGTTTGCCATTGTCAGCAGAGTGGTGACTGCCGAACAGAAAAATTAATTCAATTGAAAAAACTTTCTGTGTCAGGTGGAATTCGAACCAGGGTTCTCTCCCATATGGACCACACACTCTGTCCACTACGCCACGGCCGCCACTTTTATACCCACAAATCAATAGAACTTCTATAAATCAGACGATTCTCATCGTTAAATACTAAAATTTGCTAATTAAATTCATACACTTACTCTCGACAGCTTTGCAAAAAATGTGCATGGTAGCATTATATCTGTGCCTACTCTTCAGCAATAATTTTATTTAATTTATTTATGTATTGTAGTTAATTACAATTTAATAATTATAACTAAGTAAGCACTAGCTGCCAGGGCTATCGGATAGAAATAATTTTAATTCCTGAGATGTGAACGTTTTGATAGTCAAACTTGGTATGTAGGTGCTATGGGTCCAAGTGGCGGTCACTTTTTATATAAATTTTGCCAAGCCCACAAATCCGTAAAAAGTAGGAATATAAATCAAAATTTACAGTAAAAGAATAAAATTTGGTAGGTAAGTTCATATGGTTACTGTCAGAACCCTTAAAAAAATGGGCGTGTCGCACTTTATCTACGCCGACTTTTCAGAAATCATTGTAATTTCTGAGCTGTACATGTTTTGATAGTGAAACTTGATATGTAGGTGCAATGGGACCAAGTGGCGGTCACTATATATATTAATGTTGCCATGCCTACTTTTTCTGCTCATCTATCTATCAGTAAAAAATGTATGTTTGTATACTAATGCTCCTCACAAAAAAAAATGTGTTTGGGTCGGTTGCTCAAAATAGCGCTTTATGTTATGATTCCCCAAATATTTCGATAGTAGCAATAGCCATCCGTGAGCTGGAACAGTTTGAAATAAAAAAAAAACAAAAACAAAAAGGCTCTTTCAGCCCTTGAAAGGACATTGGCCTTAATAACAAACGGTCAGACTTAATAGTTATCTGCACCAATCAGTTTTTAATTTTTTCAGTCGGTTCAGAGGTAATGCGGATGGTCAAACAAATTATCTATTGGTGATAAAATATAGTGTAAAATGAAGAATTGAATTGAATGAAATTACAAAAAATGTACACATTTTTTACATTTTTCAATTTATTTGACTAAAAGTAGTATGGGAAAAAATTAATTTGAGTGAAAATAATATGAAAAAAATTAAAACAATCCATAAAAATCCGCATTATCTTTGGTCCAACGGAAAAATTTAAGATTTTTTGATGCAAGATCTTTTTCATTACTCTTATTTCTGACCGTTTGTTTTTTTTAACTACCATACCAGGCAATATTTTTAGTCGGAATGTTTTGAGGATCATCGTAACATAAGCCATGAATTATTTTGAAGAACCGGACTAAGCAACTTTTTTTCTAAGAAGCGTGAGGCGACTTAATGTATATACGTATGTGGGTATATCACGTAAGGACTCCGAAACCGCTACGCCAATTTTTATACCAAAGCCTTGAGAGGCCTTCCTATGAAGTCTGGTGCCGATCGTGAAAGGCACCTTAAATACACCTAAAATTTTCGATATCGAACAGTTTTGGTTTTTTTTTTGTAGGTCGCACAGCCTCGGAGTTCAGTTTTCGACCTCAATTTAAACATGCCGTTCCACTGGTAACATTTTATGGGCATTGGACGAGGGGCGTGGTACTTTTACAGCACCCCAAATATTCGGTACAGTTTTCGAAATAAGTCACACATCAATAAAACTCGGTATGAACTTACTATAAAAGTATGGCTTCACTAAAACTACACCCTCTTTTAGGGGATAAGCGCTGAGCGCAGCGAAGTGCGCCGGGTATAAGCTAGTTGATAATAATATAAAAGCTTGGTTAATTATAAATCCAACAGGTTTTATTTCATTGAAATTAGTAAAAAAATTCGTCGAGTTATTTAAATTTTAAGCATTAATCTTTTAAAAACAGCACAAAATCGTTGTTTTTCATGCTGCTTTGCCTAAACTGAGTTATTCGCAAATAAGACCAAGCAAAAAATAGTTATTTTAGTGATTTTGTAGTGAAGTAGAAATACTTCAAATTGAATAAGTAGACGATTTTTCAACCGATTTCAATAAAATAAATCTTGCTGGATTTAAAATTAGCTAGAATTTTGATTGCTATGGCCTAACGGGACATTTAATACATAATATAGAAAGAATATGAAAAATGTAAGGAAACTTTTAACTGTTTCATCATACAGATGAAGGATTGCGCTTAATACAATTTTTGAAAGAAGAAGTTCATTTAAATTTAGTTTCTGGAAGAACAATCGAAAGAATCGACTAGATATAGTACAACAATTGATGCTATGTTTTCATGATTACCAAGAACCTAATATTACAGTATTTAATAATGACGTTACTATTAATGAAATTCATCAATTTACCTCATAATGAATTTATGTAATAAATATATTTTAAAATTTAAAAAAGTACAATTACTTTACATTGGCATAATAAGAGATGCCTTTATTCACTCCCTTTATTTTTATTTTTATTTTATTTAATATACACCTCAAATTCCAAGGTAATCTACCTAGAGGAGTAAGCTCCAGTCCCGCGTCGGAGTTGACACGCACACTTCTTTTTTCTGTTTGCAAGAGTAAGGGTATGCACGTAAAAATTAAGTACAAAGCTAAGTCCGAGTTTTTCAAATTGAACAAATAGTGAAACAATTTTAAATTTGGGTAGTACGACTGTTCATTAATTGTATTACAATTAAAATCTGGATAGTACGGAAGACAAAAGAGTAGTACACGTACTAATATTGTACTACTTTCGCCAGCAGTCGTTTCATATTTATTGATAAAAGAAAATGTTCGAGCTACCGAGGACCACAGAGTTTTGCTAGTATTTAATAATTTCTTATGAAACTCTTGATAAATTTCGCATCCTTTGTAATTAGCAGTATGGTTTTGCTGGCAATGAGCGCAGCAAGGAGGTGCATTTATATTTTTCATGCATTCAGCAGTTGGGTGGTCAGAACCATATTTGACGCATCTGTATGGTTTCTTACAGAATGTTTTTGTGTGCCCAAATTGCTGACAACGGCAGCATTGAACAAAGTCATTTGATTTGGTGGTTCAAGCTTAACAGTAGCGTTATCAGTGTGGCGTACATCGTAAATTTCTTTATTATTAGACTTCGATTCGCGATCTACAAAAAACATTGCGGTTCTTTTGTTATCCGACTTTTCACATTAATTTTGTTTCTTACTTCGTGTGCTTATGTCGTTAGTTCATTTTGAATGTTTTGAATGGAAGGAGTAGGGTGAATACCTTTTATAACTACTATATATGCAGTTGTTGTTTTAATCGATAGGTGTGAAAATTTATTTTAGAAGTCTCTAAGTATTTAACAATATTTCTATATGAATCTACTATTTTTATCATGAGCCTAATTTGTCCATCTCTAAGTGACTTATAGCTAAATTCCTTATAAGAAATAACACTAGACATATTTGATATCATCTTACTAATATTAGAAACGTTAGATATCAAAATAGGTGGAGGTTTTGGTGTTGTTATAGCAGTCTCGTCTTCAGATAAGTTTGCTTCTTCACCAATATCAAGTAATGCAAATTTTTGATCAAGCGACATACCCGCTATGTATCGTCGTTTACTGCAATGTTTTTTGGCGATTCAGCTAGTGGCCGTTTCTTCACTTTTGTTGTTGGCACTTGCTGCCAGTTAGCATTATTTTCTTTACTTGCTTTGCTGTTGTCGCCGCTATTATCATCTTCCATGTTGAATGCTGGTGTTGTTAGCTTTTTGTTTTAAAACAAGTGTTATGCACTAACATTGGTTTTTGTTTTGATTGCTTATTTTTTTTTTTGTTTTGTTGTTTTTTAGCTTTGAAAGCGCTTTACTTCCAATGTATACGTCTGTACTTATTCGCAGTCAATCATCGATTACGACAGGATATTATATTAAAATATTTGTTAAGTCAAAGAAGCTATTCAGCAATTTTGCTTAGCTTATAAAATTGCTTATTGGGTTTGAAAAAAGCCATGTACTTATTTTAATAGTACTATCCGATCTTTATTGCTTAACAAATTGCGAGTTCATTTATTAGGTGACTCAACATTTAATGAAAAAACTATATATGTATATATTATATCAGTATTTTATTTCGCAACCAGTTTTTCCTCTGCGCAGACGTTAAAGTTTTTTGAAAAAAAAAAAATCTGAAATTTTTCATATCAGAAGAATGTTGCCTTTTTAAGTATGGAAAATTTTAATTTTCAAACAAACTTAAATTCTTTCAATAATTTGCGATTTTGAGGAAAGACTGCAATATTTCTGGTATTCCAGATAAATTGGAGAATAATATGAATAGAACTCAACTTATACCATATAATGCGCAAATATCTTTAAGTTTCACTCAATATTATAATAAAATGTCAGACCTTC
Organism: Coremacera marginata; assembly: GCA_914767935.1. Taxonomy (NCBI): domain Eukaryota; kingdom Metazoa; phylum Arthropoda; class Insecta; order Diptera; family Sciomyzidae; genus Coremacera; species Coremacera marginata. Next base: position 107,834,743 of record OU612044.1, on the reverse strand, counting down.
GAATTTCTGAATTATAGTTTTAACTTTAGAGAAAAACCTTACAAAATATTTATATCTCTGATATGAATATGTATACATACCTTGTGATTCCGAACATGTCACTGTCAAGAATTCATCATTGTTCGTTTTTGACATAGTTGAATCATTAATTAGAGATTATACACAAAAACGATTTACTATATGTCTTTATCTATATAATTCTTTTAAGATAATTTTTTTTCTAATGAAATTACAAATTTTTCTCATTTAACTTTTCTTTGATATCTTAGACCACACACATACATTTTCAATTCACATATAGAAAACATTTGTTCTGTTTACTTTAGAGTTCTGTTATATGGACATGAATTTTATATTGCACTTTGCTTTAATTTTTTATTTACCGCTCGTCTTTCGAACTTGATTCAACGGTCTTAATGTTCCGATGCAAGACTTGCGATTTGTCATAAAAGAGTGTTACAAATGCGAAAAACAGATTTATCAACCCTTAAAAATGCTGAAAACTCGAAACAACAACGATACGTGAACATTAAGAGAATCACTACTACTTCCATATTTTTGCCCTTATCACGCTCGCAATGACAACCTATCTCACAAAAAACCACCACCCAATGTTCAATTCCTTTTACAACTTTAAAATAGTAACTTTTCTTTACTTGTGATTCGTTCTTCTGCATTTTGAGTTTTACCCTCTAATCTCTTGCCGTATAAGCAGAATCCACAACCACCAATAAACACGAGGCATCAACATGAAAAGCAACGTTAAAAATTACATTAAATCATGCCATAATTTGTGGTTAGGTCTCTAAACTCCACCCTCTGTTGGCCCTTTGCCCTTTCTAAAAGTAAATTTTCCAACAGATATAAACAAATTAAGGAATTTATTTAAAAATATAAAAACATCTCAATAAATATCCAAAGTAAAATACTTTGTCGTCGTAAATGCAATGATTTAAGTGGGCGTTTGTTTTCCTATTAAAAAATATCATTGTGCAAGACAAACTTTGTCCACACACTTTTGGACGTCGATCAAAACAAAATTGCAGATTGGAGTAACACAACAAATTACCTTTTAATTTTCATGAAAAAATTAAAAAAAAAAATTGTATCAAAGAATGAAAAATTGTAACAAAGAATGAAATAATTAAATTTTATAGTACATACGCTAGTTTCCTTCAGTAACATCAGAACGCAAAAAAGTTTTATTTTTCGGAACACTACACCAAATGTATATATGACGAGCACAGAATAAAAACAGTAGGGCTGTTCACAATCAGGTGCAAATGGTCTTGCATCATAGCATTTGCAAAATGGTAGAGTATATTTTTACTCTACACTAACAAAATATACAGAGATGCATTCGCTACGCTTGTGTAAATATGCAATTCTTAATACCCATATTTTATATTTACTATACATATGCAATACTCAACTCTAAGCTAACAGGTGATTGTCAAAAAAATAAAGTCAAAAAAATAAAAATAAGAAACAAAGATATGGAAAATATGTAAATAAAAAAAAGAATTAAACGGGAGAAACCCAACAAAAAATGCATTAAAGAGTCAGTGAGCTATCAGCCGTTAATTTCATTCTTTGCAACAAGTATTGCAAAGTAAGCCGAAAAAGACCGCTCACAATTGATGGCAAATTTTTACAATTGCATAAATTTGCAATGTCAAATACTCAAGATTGTGAATAGCCCTAGTGTGTTATATTTCACAGAAGAAAAACACTTAAGAAAATTTGCAAGCGTAAAAAGAAGTTATCTATGCAGCGTGCGTGTAAATTTTGCAAGTGTGCGTACGTGCTTATACCCGTCGTTTATAATCGATTTTAATTTATTATTTTTTGCTTCGGCTTTGGTCGACAAACAACGCGGGAGTGGCTGATTGTGAAGTCGTTGCAATATTTTCATAAATGCAACTTTGCATTTAGTTCTTTAAATACATTAAATTTTTAATGTTTATATAATAAAATTAAATTTATGTTGGCTATTTCGTAGTTAATGTTATTAATTTTTTTATGGATTTTAAAGCCATGTAACTAGAGAAAAAATTTTTGTAATTAATGAATCTATTTTTCTATATTAATTGAAATCATTTTCTGTTTGTTTATTTCTTTGTTTGTTTGTTTATTTGTTTCACTATTTTGCTAATCAAAACGGATTTTGCTCAAACTTTGAACGTGTATTACTTGCGTCCTAGATTAGGTTATTGCATACTTAGTTTTAACCACGCCCCCTTTTACCACCCAAAAATCAATAAAAATGCTATATTCCGACTGTTTCGATTCTATGAGACTAAAATTTGGTATTCCAGTCCGTATGGTTGCTTTCGGCAATTGTACCAAAAATGGGTTTTAACGCCCTCTTTACCGCCCACAAATCAATGAAAACAATATATTTCAAACGGTTTTGGTCGTATAAGACTAAAATTAGCTAATTAAATTTGTATGCTTACCGTCTTCCAAAAATGGGCGTGGTGGCACCATAATTACGCCTACTTTTAAGAAACCTCTGAGCTAATTAAACGAGTTTCTCAAACGTTGTGAGAGTGAGTATTGATTTGATTTTCACTTGCAAATGGCTGTGCAGGTGTTCTTTTGTTTTTGGCCATTGATTAAAGTAATAACATTTTGAAAAAATGCAAGAAGAAGTGCTGGTAAGTTGTAATGCTTATGGGGTAAGTAAAACTTAAAGCGATTGAAAATATCGCAAAAGAAAATGTTGAGCGCAGAAGAGCATCCAACAGCCAACTGTAAAATTATTAGTGCAAAAAAATTTCAAGGGCAAATTATTTGCAAATGCAATAATCTTTTGCAAAAAAATTAATATTGTTCGTCAGAAAGAAGTTTTTGATAATTTTTACCTTACATCTATTAGAAAACTTTATTGATTTGATCAACAGTCAAAAAAATTGCGCTTTCTTCTAATCCAAAACAAATTATTCCATTAAGGGGAGGTTCTCATGAAACTCGACCAGGAAACGCAACTGTTTATTTTTATTTTTCGATAGTTTATGATATGTTGCATATTTTTCCAAAGTGGTTTGGCCGATAACGATTACAAAAAAAAGAGTTATCGCATAAGAAAGGAACCCATCTTCTTCACGAAAATTATGAGTATCCCATTAAAAGTATCTCACAAAAAAAGAGTATCTCACATCAATCTTTCTGAAATGGTATTCCCATACCTGTATTCCTTACCATACTGTGGTAAGAATAATTACCTCAGGCACCACCATATGTCGCTAGATGCGCTGTGGCGTTAAAATAATGTAAAGCTAATAACTCGAAAAATCGTTAACCAAATCTTAAAACGCGTTTTCTGAAAACCATGTTTTCTAAACTGGTCTCCACGATATCTCAAAACTACTTTATGAATTGGCATGTGTTTTTTTTTATTTTAAAAGTAGATAAAACTAATAATTTGAATAATATTGGCCGGTTTTTTAATTTTTTTAGCATATTATAAGCAAAAAATGTAAAAAAACGGTACTTAAAATTCAGATGTCAGCAATTTTTGTAATTTTCAGCTATTTGTTGATATTATAGATATAAGCTTCAGTAAATATAATATAATTTATAAAATTTTTTGGTTTTTTTATTTTTGCTGAAATGAGCGTGCTGTGCAATGGAGACCGTTTGGCTACCTTTTTTCTTCAACGTGATGTTTGACGGCGTATTGACACTTCACATTACACTTTTATTCACCACAACAAATATTTTTCTGCAGTTAAAGAATCAGTAAATAACTTCAGAAAAACTCAAGGTGTTCATTTGCTTCCTTTTATAAAAAAAAAATCAGTAACATCACCGTGTTCTTCGAGCTCTAGAGGACAACCTGCCCTTAAGAGTACATACGCACAATTTTCAATATTAATTGGAAGATGCTGATGGAATATCTCGAAAAGTTTGCAGGTCCCTTTAGGGGCTGTTGATAAATTAAGTAACACGTTTAGAGGGAGGAGGGGGAAAAGAGGTCAAGTATTTGTGATGAAGTGTGACATGGGCAGATGCGGATCTGTAAAAATATTGGGGGGGGGAGGTAAACAATTCGTTTAAACAATTCGTCTAAAACTCTCTCTAAAACGACAAACTAAATTCGGGCAGTACAAACTAAGGGGCAGTAATTAAACGATTTTTTTTAGACGAATTTTCCGTAGACGGATATCTCCACATTTATTTATTTCTTTATAATTTTTAGTTCTATAATTTTATGAAGTAACAGTAGAGTTTTTAAGTCTAGCTGTTAATCAAAAGCCTTGTTAAATATTTGTTTGGCTAAGGAAAAAACATGGTCAGTTCTTTTTAAGTTGAAAATATATCTTGTGATGGTCTTAAATAACACTTTAAGCTTTAGTTTACTTTCTGAATCACAGTTTGCGAATAATTCGCTGCCATAAAGTAGAGTGGGAATAAGATAAGATTTTGCCAGCATCATTTTAATTTTGAAGGGTGTGGAAAACTGCGTCGCCCACAGAGATCGTAACATACTATAAACTTTTACAATAGCTGAGCTAATGGGAAGTTTCCACAATAAAGCTCCATCGAATAGAATCCCTAGGTTCTTTGCATTGCAAACGTTCATAATTTCATTAAAATTTATCAGAACTTTTGGCAGATTTGTGAAATCTACTTGTTTTAAGAAATAACACTCGAAAAAGTATATCTTATCTTAAGCCCTACCTGAAAGTCAACTTTAACCTTAATGTAAGCAACAGCTTGTTTTCAATATTCTTCTGATTTAAATGAAGTCAGCAGGAAATTTTAGGCAACACCAATCTTAATTTCAGTTGATCTTGTTTACTTTATACAACGCGGGTTAAACTGCACATTCATTTATATAAATTTTAAGCAAGTTGTTCACTGAAAGCAAGTTGCGGTGCTTCTGCTGGGTACCGACATAAAAAATCAAGTTTTGTGTACTGAAATGTATGTATGTCAATATATGAGCGTGCTTTGATATTAAATTGTAAGATTTTCAAAAAATCGTTTGTTTTTTTTTTCTTAAACACTGTAAAAAGTAAATATTACAATCAGCTGAAAAACTGTATTAATATAAGCTGCAACAGCATTAAGACAGCTATAGGTGAAATTACATATGCGTTTTTATCCTAAAAGCCAACATCTTAGTTGTCTTAATTTAAGGCAGCTAAATGATTAAAGCAGAGCTTCCATCACTGAATTTCAAGCACGTTGCAGTGTGATATAAATATGTATATAATAATAATAAAAATAGCACTGCGCTAGTATACTACATTTTAACAGGGCACGAACATTTATTTACTTTGGCGCGATGATAGCGCTCTGAACTCCCAACCGTGAGTTGGCGGGTTCGAAACCTACCAGGTTGGTATTATTTTTTGTTATTTGCATTTCTATTTTATTTTAAAATATATTTTAAACATATAAAATTAATTTGATTTGAAAAAAATTTACACTTTCTCACTCCCAACCATTGGGACTCGAACCAGGGCCGCTTAAGGTGACTGGTTTACTGCGCTCTCTACTTAACCAATTGCACCACCGTCAGTTATATGTTCAGCCGGTTAATATTTGGGTAGTGCTGCTAGTGCTGCTGCGTCGTATTTAATTGTGTACATCAAATATTTGTGATGACCTTGAGATACTGGTTAACGTGCTTGATTTGTTTGTATAAAGTAAACAAGAACAATTGAAATTAAGATTGATGTTGCATAAAATGTTAAAAGCTAACTCTTCAATAAAAAATTAAGATTTCCTGCTGACTTCATTTAAGTCAGCAGAATATTGAAAACAAGCTGTGGCTTACATTAAGGTTAAAGTTGACTTTCAGGTAGGGTTTAAAATATGATTTACTTTTTAGAGTGAAGTTTAAATCAAACAAAAATTTGTACTCCATGAATTTTATGCTCCTAAACACACATGGAATGCTGCAAGTTTCTATTAAAATAAACGCGAGGTTTAGTGTTTTAAATGTGCATGAATAAAAAATTAAAAATTATTAGGAAAATAATTAATATAATAATAATATATAATAATAATTAAAAATTATTTGGAAATGGAAGATGATATGTGGCAGTAGCTAAACTTGAGCATAATTCCCAGCTACTTTTATTTTGCTTGTTTTCAGTAAAAACCAATTAAAATTTTCTAAGAATAATATACTTTAATTAAATGCTATAATATGGTAAAACCAATAAAAAAAACGAAAAAATATTCTGTGTCAGCCAGGGACTCGAACCTTGGCTGCTTTGCACACAAATAAATCACCTTAACCAGTATGCCACGGCCATCACAATAATTTGATGTACACAATTAAATGCCACGCAGCAGCATTAGCAGCACTACACGAATATTAGCCGACTGAAAGGAGTATTCCTGGTTGGAAGGCTGTTTTTTGACTTCTTCTTCTTAGGTGGTCGTAACAACCCGTGTCCGAGTTTCAACCGACCTCATCAGCTCTCGCCAGGCGCCTCTGATTTGCGCGCGCCTTCTCCAATCGGATACACCAAGTGCGGTTAGGGCTTCCTCAGCCTGGTCCATCCATCGGAGGCATGGTCTCCCTCGTCGTCGTTGACCAGCGACCCTCGCCTCGAGCACCTTTTTCGCTGGAGCTTCGTCGTTCATACGATGGACATGACCCAGCCAGCGTAGTCGCTGCACAGTTATACGCCGAACTACGTCAATGTCATCGTAGAGCTCATACAGCTCGTGGTTCATTCGGATGCGATAGTCATCGCCGACTCGAACAGGACCGAAGATTTTGCGAAGAACTTTTCTCTCGAACACCCCCAGAGCGGCTGCGTCAGTTTGCGAAACTACCCATGCCTCAGCGCGATAAAGCAGCACAGGTAGAACGAGCGTCTTGTAGAGTGTTAGTTTTGTCGATCGAGAGAGGGCTCTGGAACTTAGTTGCTTACTGAGCCCGTAGTAGCACCTATTAGCAATTATTGTTCTTCGCTTTATCTCCAGGCTGATTTCATTTTTGGTATTAATGGCGGTGCCAAGGTAAACGAACTCCTTGACTACTTCAAAGTTATAGCTGCCGGATGACACGTGGGAGTCTAAACGCCGAGCTCCCTTGTTTGTAGACAGCATATTTTTTTTACACAGCGGCTGTTCTTGGACCCTTTTTGAAATACTTCTCATTTGAAAACGCAAAGAGTTATTTAAATTATGTCTTTTTTACTTGTATTGAGAACATATTAAATTAAATAAAAAAATTTTTTTCGTTTGTATGAGGGCTGTTCAAAAAGTTGTCGGGCTTCAAAGTTGGGCGTCGAAAAAAACGGATGCTGCTCGCGGCCCGGATAACTCAACTTTGGATCATCTGAAATGGAAAAAGTAAAACAAAGAGCGTTTGATTTAGTACACATGTAATTCTGGTCCCTACCTCAATCATAATTTTTCGATTATTTTTTACAAAATTGCGATAATTGAAAAATGAAAAACCGATTTTGGGTCTTTTTTTTTAGTTTTGTTTAAAAAAAAAATAGTAAAAAATTGTTTTAAATTGTGATTGAGGTAGGGACCAGAATGATGACAATTCTGCGCCGATTGCACTTGGTTTCATCAAAATCGGTTAAATAGAACCAGAGAAAAGTGACTTCGAATTTCAAAAACGTGATTTTGAAAAAACACAAAGAAATTTTAGGCAATAAAACATTTTTTTTTTTTTCTAAATACTTACATATATCAATCTGCAATGCCAGCCACATAAAGAACTCCTTCCTCTTCTTCAAAAAATGAGGACTTAGCGGCTCTTTGCGCTCTCCTTCCTTCTACCAGGGCAGTTCTACCTTCTTTTGATGCGGCCAGAGCTCTGGCTTCGGACCTTTTGAAACGTTCTTCGTTCCGAGACATGGCGAAATCATATCTGACGTTGCCAATCGGGATGCCCATTAGGTTCATTATTTGAAGTATTGGCAAAAAACCTTCGTTAAATGTGGCAGTTGCAATATAATTGGCAATCTCAATGGTGCGTGCGCTGGTGTGCATATGCTTCGGTGCGAATGACCACAACACTGCGTTGAAAGATTCGTTGCTGTTTTTATTACTTTTTATATCCATTTCTATTACTTTTTCTATCCATTGTCTTTAGCATAAACAAAAACTTTTATCAAAACTGTACTTTCAAAACTGTATGTGCACGCGGATCCGGTTTATAACTCAATTCAAAGTGATCTAAACGATGTGTGTAAAATGTGTATTCATTTAATTTTTAAAATGCGTATACAAACAAGTTCTTACCTACTAAAGAACGCGTTGAACGAAATTGGGTGGTTGCTTCAAACCGTTGCATTCAAAAAGTAGCCAAATTGAGCAAATCACATTTTGGCGAAAACATTGCTGGACAAAAAAGGACATATCTCCTAAACTATTTCGAATTTCGAAAACCGCTGTTAGGACGATATTCTCAAATATCCAAACTATAAAAAAATGCAAAAGTAGAAAGTAGAATTGACTGTCATGCAACAGGTTAAGCAGAGCGCATAGTAAACCAGCTATCTACGCGGTCCAAGTTCAAGTCCCAACGATTGGAAGTCAGAAAGTGTCTACTTTTTCTAATCATATTAATTTTATGTGTTAAAAATGAATGTTTAAATAAAATAAAAATGTAACTATAAAAATAAAACTAACAAAAAATAGTTCCTAACTGTTGAGTACGAACCCGTCATCTCACGGTTAGGAGTTCTGAGAGCTTACATCGCACTAAAGTCAATTTTTGCGCATTGTTAAAATGCAGTATAAGTAGCGCAGACGAGTTTAAGATTAACAAGTGCACCTGCCGTAACGCTTAAGCAACTTGGGTTATCCAAAACCTAGGGTAATAGTTCATGAAACAGACAACCATGAACTTTGTGTTGTACCACAACACGGACCCGTTTATGTTTTAAAACAAGTAAAACATGCGGGGCATCCGGTGTGGCAACACGAACATGGAAGCTGCTTCACAAACAAGCATCACCCAGTGCCCTGCTGATTAAGAGCATTATGTAATAAATTACATACTGCCCGTAATAGCCGTACCAGTTTAGACTTCCGTAGCGACGTACTTCCATCCTTCTACTGGTCGAGACGAGACCTACCCAATCTCTTGCATATAAAGACGGATATGCCAGCTCGGTCGTACCATTGCGCGACCCCGCCGGTCAATCTAGACCTGTGTAGCATTCACATAACCACAACCAGTACGAGACTCCCCGAAGGGCCAGCCCACGACAGTCATCTGGGCAACTCGATCTCGTCAAATGAGGATCCACAACATCCCCGCAAAAAGACCAAGAATACACAAATGCAATTACGAAAAAGTGCATTCTTATACATGACTGTGCTCAATGAGCACTTAAAGGCTAGTCTAACAATTTGCAGTTGCCGACTCAGCTGGAAATTATTGCGCATGACCGGTACCTACTCTGGAGGACCTTTGCAATTGCCACTCTTACTCTGGCCGTTCGGATTTCAACATCCAGACATAGAGTATTGGCCATTGTTCTCAGGGACTGCCGTGCTCAGTATGAGAACCCTTAGTTATATCAACCATGTCAACACTTCCCTTAGTGACTGCCGTGCCAGTTTGAGGATGCGAGTCAAACTCTTGACAAGCAACACTTCGGAAAGCCGAAGAGTTGACACTTTTATGCACGCATGCCAACACTTCACAGCCATAGTTCCAGCCGAATTAAGGTCTCCATGCGGTGGATAGATAGGGTCTACCCCATCTGACGGGTAAAGACTGTCCCCGTACTAACAAGTTTTAAGGTCAATTGCTATACCTTCGCAGGCTTGTTTCATATCGATATACCGAATATGACCTGCTACCAAGATGGGCGCCACCCCGAGCTCTTGGTTTGCCCTATCAGTTTTTACGTTTGCAGGACGTATCCTGCAAACAACCCTCCTCCTTTATCCTGGCTTGGGACAGGCAGGCGCAAACCTGGCGGAGTTTATAAGTAGCGCAGTGCTATTTTTATTATTATTATATATTTATATCACACTGGAATGTGCTTGAAATTCAGAGATGGTAGCTCTGCTTGAATCATTAAGCCGCCTTAAATTAAGACTACTAAAGATGTTGACTTTTAGGATAAAAACACATATGTAATGTCAGCAATAGCTTTCTTTATGCTGTTGCAGCTTATATTAAGACAAATTTTCAGCTGATTATAAGATTTACTTTTTACGGTGAAGCATTTAGATTTAGATTTAGATTTAAGGTTGTCCATTCACGAATGTTGCTCAGATTGCTGTTCAGTTTAGCTACGCAATTATTTATTTGGCCCCGGCTACAGGTGGTGTACAGCTGGACATCATCGGCGTGCATGTGTATTTGACAATTGCTTAGAACAGAGGCCAAATAGTTTATCTTCTTCTTCTATATATATAAAAATTAATGTATGTATGTGGGTATGTGGATATGTGGGTATGTGGATATGTGTGTATATGACGTATAGACTCCAAAACCACCGAACCAAACTTTATGAAATTTTTAAGAATACTGAAGCAACATTCTGGAAGTGTTCCTGTGAAGTTTGGTGTTGACTGGACAAGGAGGCGTGGTACCTCCCATACAACCCAAATTGGCTCTATCGCCCACAAACCAAAAAAAATGCTATATATCAGACGGTTTTAATCATATAAAACTAAGATTTGGTAATTTTGTTCAGATAGTTACTTTCGGTGACTGTACAAAAAATCGGAGTGGTCACACTATATCTACGCCCACTTTTCAGCAATTATTTTAATTCCTGAGATATTCAAGGTTTGATAGTGAATCTTGGTACGAAGGTGCTATGGATACAATTGTCAGTCACTATGTAAATATAAACGTTGTCACGCCCACTTTTTCCGCCCACAAATCAGTAAAAAAGCTTTATATCAGACAGCTTTTGCCGTAGAAGACTAAGATTTGATAATTAATTTAATATAATTACTCTCGGCCAATGTACAAAAAATGGACATGGCCGCAC
>OU612044.1:107808804-107823591 GCA_914767935.1 Coremacera marginata | reverse complement strand
ACATTTTTGTTATGTCAGCAGTAAGTGCATACTTATGCAATCGGAACCGGATGAGAGTCGAATAAAGTTCTTCTTGAATCGTTGGACCAACTAACAAAATGTCGTTTAATGATAGTTGGGACGATGTTCGACAAGACGCATCAAAAACTACGCGAAGTTTCGTAGAAGTACTCTGTGGTCGCAGGACGCACTGATGCGGAATAAAATAATGTGGAGTATCACAGAAATTGTTTTTGGTCAGTGTCATGTGACCCAGATGAAGGTACTCTTTCATAAAGTCCATATATAGATCTCGCAGCTTTGAGTCCTTTGACAATTTGCGTTCCAAGGACAGAAATCGTTTTTTCGCTATCTCAAATGACAGACCGAGTGTGCTGGGATCAGACTTGAAAAGCAGCGATACTTTGAATCGACCAGACGGTGTCCGTTGCACCGTATCGAGAAATTTTGATTCACAGAGCTGATGTTCTGGAATTATTTTCTTTGAAGTTGACTCCTTGGGAATTTCTTCTAATTCCCAGAATTTTTGAACTAGAGAGTCAAGTGAGCAGCTTTCTTCTTCTCTAAGACTTAGCAAATTGCATATTTGAGACTTAGGGCTTTCAATACTTTTATACCTTCCAGGTTTTCTGAAGTGTTGGAAGATCTGGGCTTTGTTTTATTTGACCCACAGAAAGAAGCTCAAAGAAAGTTTCAGCACCAAGTAATAAATCGATCTTCTGTGGTTTAAAGAAATATGGGTCAGCAAGTTCAATGTTAGAAGGGATATTCCAATTACTTGTGGAAACTTTTTGATCTGGCTGGTAAGTAGATATTGAGCGCATCACCCAAAAATCACTGGAGAACTCATAAGAGTTGACACGTGATCTCACAGTGGCCTGAACCTTATGCTTAACTGTGGAATTTGTTTTACCAATGCCAATCAAATTTAAATCCCTTTCTTCCTTTCTTAATTGCAACTTTTGCGACACTTCCTCGGTTATGAAATTTATCTGTGAACCGGAATCTAACAAAGTTCTGGCTAATTGGTATTCACCAGATTTGTTTTTTATACCTACTACGGCTGTAGCTAAGATAACTTGATCATCCGTTGCCGAGCTGTGATTCACAAAGGCACGAGAAGTGGATGGCTGACCAGAATCAGAACTTGAAGTTGCTTGAGGAAGGTTTGTAGCATACTGATGCAAAAGAGTGTGATGTGATTTATTACACACTCGACACCGTGCAGCTTTGCATCTTGAGACATTGTGCCCTTTTTTCAGGCAGTTAATGCAATCTGGAATAGCTTTTATTGTGTCGAACCTTTGCGAAACAGGCAGTGCAGCGAAAGATGGGCATGTACTAATAGCGTGCTCTTTCGACTTACAGAACAAACACTTGCCATCTTCCTGAGAAGTAATTTGGTTTCTTTGGTTGCACACAAATGACGAACTAACATTTTTCTTTTTCCCGTAGTCTTGCTTAGGTTTAATAGACCTTGACCTAGAAGTGGAAGCCTCATCTGCTGATACATGCTGGTATCGCTTATTGAGAGCACTTTCACAATCACTCCATAAGGGCAGCTTATCATAGTCCAGCTGTTCTTCCCATTTGGATTTCGTGATTGGATCGACCTTTGACATTACTAAATGAATAAGAATCGCATTTGTTATATTCTTATCATCTCCTATTGACAATAGGGAATCGTAAAGCGCTGATACTGTGTTGATCATGGTACGTAAGGCAGAAGCGGACGGTTTATTGGTCTCTGGCAAATCAAAAAGCTTCGAAATGCTATCGAAAAATATAACACAATTATTGTCATAAACCTTTTTTAGACTAGCTAAAGCCTTCGGATAGTTTCTTTCCGTAACTTGGAAGGCCTTTACTGTACCAAGAGCTTCATCAGATAAGCATGACAGCAGATGGTTGAATTTTTCAATATCAGTCAACGTGGGATCGTTATCCACAAGGTTTTCAAAAAGACTGATAAAATTCTTATAATCAGCATATTTCCCACTAAACTTAGGAAGACGCATGCTGGGAAGTCTAGATTGGTGTTGATTGCATCCAAACGATGTACCAGGAACGCTAGACTTCCTATGTTTGCTTACAATTTGCAAAAACAATGATTTCGTAGAGACGCATGCATCTTCTAGATTTGAGCGAAAATCATCGGTGGCATCGATTGCCTCTATCTTTCTTTGATAGTTCATAGCTTGCTCAATGTATGAATTAAGAATATCTAATCGACATTCTATTTCGAGAGGATTTAAAGAAATGGTCTTCTCATGTATGGATCTTTTCATTCTTAGAATGTTAGCCAATACAGTCTCTCTCTGTTGAATTAACGCATCTGTGGCATCTTGGTGTGGAGAATTTTGGCGTTTTGGAGCCATAGTTGCGAATAAAGTTATTAAATCAACACAAACGCAATTTGCAATAAATTGGCGAATAAAATTAGATTATTTGTTGTTGAATTAATTTATTCTAAGCGCAATGCTTTGAATTTATTTAATTTGTGCACTTAAATTGTTCAAGAACACCGAGAAGTTGATCTTCGCAATCGAAAAAAACTTAAATTACTCACTGTAAGTTAAAGTCTCACACCAGTATTATAATGCAATTGAATTGCCGAAATGTAAGAAAAACAATTTATTTTATTCGACGACTGATTTTTTTTTTTTTTTTTTTTTCAGCGTAGAAATTCAATTTTGATTTTATTTAAAATTTATTAAATAAACTAAGTTCAATTATTAGTGAAATAAAACCGGAAAAGGAGATGAAAAATCCCGCGTACGTCTCTCGATAAATTTTTCGAGGTGGCAACCCTGTTAACTTTAATAAACAAAACAAAGAGAGCGAGCTGATGATTGTGTGTATGTATATTTGTACACACGCGAAACGAAAACTTGCACTCCACTTTGTTTTTTAAAATAATGAAATCAATTTATTCACTTATTTTTAATGTTTATTTTTAAAGTCACTAGGGATTAAACTCGGTTTTGCACTAAAACGCGAATTCTCAATTTGACAATTGGTTCAAATTTGCCGACGGCACTTTTTTTTAAGAAAAGTAGCAAAGACGAAAACTGTGGCTTAAGGATTTTTTCACGGTAATTTATCACTTGAACTTTTTCGAAAGGACTTGAAATTCTGATTTCAAATAAATTATGCGCGATAAAATTAATTATTATTTTAATAAAAACCTGCGCAACGCACTTTGTTGTTCCACGTCTTTGTGTATATACGAGTATGTAGGTATGTGTGTAATTTTAAAGAGAAATGCAATTAATTGTGCGCAAAACGAATTTAGTTTTAAATTTAAATTCGTTTTGTTAATTAAATATTTATAATTTCTCGGCAATTTATATCAGTTTTGCTGGTTTTAGTAGCGATAAGAACGCCTTGCTTTATTAAGCAGTTGAACTTTCCTGCACTTTTTAAATTAATTGCATTTAAATACCTTGGATTTGGCAACTTCCTTTTTGCATATACAGCAACTGCAAGCCATTGGAACCAGAAGACGTTGTTAACAGCAACGGAACAGCAAACACCAGCAGCAGCAACAGCACCAACATCGGCGGATCAGCACCGACGCAAGCAGAGGACGGCAATAGATGCAGCGTTTCAGCAGCAAACGGGATCACTGAGCAGCAACGATGTTCGGCAGCAAGCAACCACTATTTTGCGCGGTTAAAAACGATGGCAGCGGCGGATTAGCAAACGGCACAAAGCGAAGATTTTAATTTAATTGAAATCGCGAAAACGACAAATTTGAAGCGCGACAAGATTTTGAGCTCGGCAATAGAAATTAATTAGGTCCCTGCTCGGGCGCCATGAAAATTCTTAATAACTTTTAAGAACGTTAATTTCTTTTAATTAACTTTTAAACTGTTTGTGGTTTCGTTAACCTTCTTTTTGTAAATGTTTTTAACTGTTTAATGTTTAATTGTTGAATGTTATTTAATTGTTAAATGTTGGTTTTAACTTTTTTGTGAAATTGTTGGGGCACTTAAATTCCGCGGAGCTCTTTGACAAAGAAACGAACGCTTCAAGTACTTTATTTCAAGTGAGTTTTAATATTCAAATCTTACATCTAATACAAAAGATCAAAAAAGAGAGAGCGAAAAGAAGAAGTTAAGAACAAAGGAAGTTATGCAAACAGGGTGCATAATTCATTAACTTAAAACTAACAATTCATTTATTCTTAAACCAAAATCAAAATAGAAAAAATTTAAATAAAAAATTAAATGAAAATGAAATGGCGAAACAATCATTATCATTATCATTATCATTATCGTTATCATTATCATTATCACTATCATTATCACTATCATTATCATTATCATTATCATTATCATTATCATTATCATTTTCATTTTCATTATCATAATCATTATCATTATCATTATCATTATCATTATCATTATCGTTATCATTATCATTATCATTATCATTATCATTATCATTATCATTATCATTATCATTATCATTATCATTTTCATTATCATTATCATTATCATGATCATTATCATTATCATTAGCATTATCATTATCATTAGCATTATCATTATCATTATCATTATCATTATCATTATCATTATCATTATCATTATCATTATCATTATCATTATCATTATCATTATCATTATCATTATCATTATCATTATTATTATTATCATTATCATTATCATTATCATTATCATTATCATTATCATTATCATTATCATTATCATTATCATTATCATTATCATTATCATTATCATTATCATTATCATTATCATTATCATTATCATTATCATTATCATTATCATTATCATTATCATTATCATTATCATTATCATTATCATTATCATTATCATTATCATTGTCATTATCATTATCATTATCATTATCATTATCATTATCATTATCATTTTCATTTTCATTATCATAATCATTATCATTATCATTATCATTATCATTATCATTATCATTATCATTATCGTTATCATTATCATTATCATTATCATTATCATTATCATTATCATTATCATTATCATTTTCATTATCATTATCATTATCATGATCATTATCATTATCATTAGCATTATCATTATCATTATCATTATCATTATCATTATCATTATCATTATCATTATCATTATCATTATCATTATCATTATCATTATCATTATCATTATCATTATCATTATCATTATCATTATCATTATCATTATCATTATCATTATTATTATTATCATTATCATTATCATTATCATTATCATTATCATCATCATCATCATCATCATCATCATCATCATCATCATCATCATCATCATCATCATCATCATCATCATCATCATCATCATCATCATCATCATCATCATCATCATCATCATCATCATCATCATCATCATCATCATCATCATCATCATCATCATCATCATCATCATCATCATCATCATCATCATCATCATCATCATCATCATCATCATCATCATCATCATCATCATCATCATCATCATCATCATCATCATCATCATCATCATCATCATCATCATCATCATCATCATCATCATCATCATCATCATCATCATCATCATCATCATCATCATCATCATCATCATCATCATCATCATCATCATCATCATCATCATCATCATCATCATCATCATCATCATCATCATCATCATCATCATCATCATCATCATCATCATCATCATCATCATCATCATCATCATCATCATCATCATCATCATCATCATCATCATCATCATCATCATCATCATCATCATCATCATCATCATCATCATCATCATCATCATCATCATCATCATCATCATCATCATCATCATCATCATCATCATCATCATCATCATCATCATCATCATCATCATCATCATCATCATCATCATCATCATCATCATCATCATCATCATCATCATCATCATCATCATCATCATCATCATCATCATCATCATCATCATCATCATCATCATCATCATCATCATCATCATCATCATCATCATCATCATCATCATCATCATCATCATCATCATCATCATCATCATCATCATCATCATCATCATCATCATCATCATCATCATCATCATCATCATCATCATCATCATCATCATCATCATCATCATCATCATCATCATCATCATCTCATCATCATCATCATCATCATCATCATCATCATCATCATCATCATCATATCATCATCATCATCATCATCATCATCATCATCATCATCATCATCATCATCATCATCACATCATCATCATCATCATCATCATCATCATCATCATCATCATCATCATCATCATCATCATCATCATCATCATCATCATCATCATCATCATCATCATCATCATCATCATCATCATCATCATTATTATTATTATTATAGTTACTGCATTCCTTCCAGGATGCACTAAAAAAATACTTTTGCTGAAACTCTCAACTTCGAGTTCCAGACTTTTATATCAAACAACAACTATTTTAATTTTGCAAATTCAACTTATTTATTGATAGCACAATTAAACTGATAAACTGAATCTTAGCTCCGCTAACTTAGAACTAACTCTTACAATGCAAAATGCTTAACACCTAAACTAAATTATGCTTATTCTAGTTCTTCTTATGAATCACCTAAAATATGCTTTTAGACGACAGCACAGGGAATATGCTGCGTTGCAGTTTCCCACAGGTTGACGGGATCCGATTACGGCGCGTGTGTCTGCTGGTTGCGAAATACAGGTTGACTAGCTGACGGCTGCATTTTGCAGGGTGGTAACTCCTCCCTCCTTAAAAATCTGCGTCCCGTAGATCTAGGTGAGTATGGAGGCTGCGTGGCGGTTTTTGTGGTGGGTCAATGGAAGGTGATTTTATCTCTGGATTGGTGATTGCAGGTAACCTAAGCTTCCTCGTCATCATGTGCCATAAGGTGAACAAGACACAGACGACAGTGGTCACTATCAGCAGATCTGTAATTATATAATATTTAATAGAGTTTTGGATCTTGTCCAATTTCCTGATGTTGTCAACGCCAAGATCATGCACGTATTCCAAATCGACGACAAGTCCCTTGTCGGTAATGTTCACTAGTGCGGAGGGTAGAGCCCGGTGATGTGAGGTGTTTTTGGACGTGAAGGTTCTGTTCTTCATGTATATTGTTTCGTTGTCTAGGTGAATTACATTGCTTCCTTCTAGTTGCCTTGTTTCGTTGGCACCCACGATTTCACCCTTAAAATTTGTAGAAAAAACTATGTTATCGGGAAGCATTTCAATTACCTCTTCTTTGTTTGACCGGAAATGGCATTCCGCGTGGCCACCTTTCAGAACCTTGGGTATACAACTATCTTCAGGTAATTTTTCCAGCATCCTCATCTCGCACACAGTAGAGTTATTGATCCTCAGGCAATCGTTCTTTATACCGTACGTTTCCATCTGACTTATAAGTACCTGATGAAAGGGCAAGTCTAGTTGCTTCCCCTCATTGATGGTCGCTCTTGTAACTAGTAGATGGTATCTGGACGCACTCAACTTCGGCATCGAGAGAACGTAGAGTAAGATGGACCCATTGGTGAATATTGAAGGCTCCCCAAACTCCATTGCCTCTATTGTATTCTGATATGGGAGTGTTTCGATTTCCGCAAGGAGCCGATCTATTTCCTCCTTGTCCAGCATATTACTGTTCACAATCCCGGTTTTTGCCAGCTGGCAAGCACGAACGATTTCGCTGACTTCCGTTTTTACTATCAGCAATTTGTTGAGGATGTCGCTCTCAATTTGTTCTTCTTTGGTATCTTTGGATATGCTGTTAAGTCTGCTTATCGCTTGGTTCACCTTCTGCAATGCCTCACGAGAAGAAATAAAAAGTTTTTCATTAATTTTATATTGGTGGTTATTGTTTTCCGTAATTTGGTCTTGGCTTTGAAGAATGGTGTTCCAGTCTGTAGCATCCGGTGACCCGGCAATCCACTTCCACGCTGAACCTATCCAGTTGATAGACCTTGTTCTTCTT
The DNA here is from genome assembly GCA_914767935.1 of Coremacera marginata. Classification (NCBI taxonomy): domain Eukaryota; kingdom Metazoa; phylum Arthropoda; class Insecta; order Diptera; family Sciomyzidae; genus Coremacera; species Coremacera marginata. Next base: position 107,815,598 of record OU612044.1, on the reverse strand, counting down.
GTTGTTTTTGCGCGAAGCTCGCTCAGCCGGTCGTTAATCCAATTAAAGTGGTATGCAAAGATCTGTTTTTTGGTGTTGCTATGTAGTGTGTTGTTGGCCGTATTTGTCATGTCTTTCAGCAGCTCGTCGTATGAGTTCAGGTTGATGATGTGTACCAACTTGAATCGCCCATTTATGGTCCATGCATCACCCGCACGTATTGAGACTATCGGTGTTTTATAGTTGAATATTTGGTAGCCCTGTGCTGCGGCTACTATTAGGATTAACCTTATACTGTAATGATATATAAGTAATAATATATAATGAAACATAGGTATAAGGGTCTTCCCTTTTATTTTTTAAATATGACCTCATATTGACCAAGTTACATTGTTTTCGTTTTGCTTTTTACAAAAATAATTTGTATTACCGTATGTTTGCCTATTTTAATTAATTTTTTTTTTTTTGATTTTACGACGATATTACCTCCTTATCTAAGAGGAAAAGGTTAAAATAATTTTCTACAGTAGATGCATGTGTAGTGGCAAAATTTCAAAATTTTTATTCCATTTGCTTATTTTAATAATTTATTCTAGAGGACAAAATAATATTAGATTAATTTAAAATTTAAATTTCAAAATGTTCATTTTATTTGTTTATTTAAGTAGTTTATTCTAGAAGACAAAATAATATTTAACTTATTTAAAATTTTAATTTAAAATTATTTATTTTATTTGTTTATTTAATTAGTTTATTCTAGAGGACAAAATAATATTAGATTAATTAGAACGACTGATAGAATAATGCACATTTTCCAATAGCATGTAGTTAATAAACATATATTTAATAAAAATATTTTATTTTTGGGTTATAATGTATATCGGGGTGGTAGCTTCTACGTGTTCTTATCCTATGATTTTGGTGTTCCTATATAACTACTTGGCGTACTAAGGAAAATTCAAGGTTTGTGCGATCGGTTTATATTTTTAATATTTGCTTTGTGGATACGCCTTCCACTAGCTGTAATGATTGTTACCTTGTTATCCTTCGCTACTATCTCTTTTCGATAGAGCGGTTTATTTTTTCCTTTTAGGCCCTTATTCGCTACATAAATTGCCTCTCCCTTTTTATATCGTATTGGTTTTGACTTTTTTTTATTTCGCCTTAAATTTCTGACGCGAAGATTTTTCATTATAAGCCCTCTTAGGTCCTTATTGACCTTGGATCGGAAATCGATTAAATTTTGATAGTTAATTCTCTGGCTTCTATTAAAAAATACATCGCTGGGCTTTTTGTGAATGACCGAATGAATGGTATTGTTGTACCTATCCACGGCGACCTCGATCAACTCATTTACTTCAAGAGATGGATACTCTCTTCTGAGGCATCTGTATATTTCTAGGACAGTGGAGTGAAGTCTTTCTATTTGACCATTGACTTCACTCCTCTGTGTCGGAGTTAAATATAACCTTATACCCAAGCTTTTGATGAAACTACTAATTATCGGACTTATAAAGCTCCTTTCGTTATCCGTTACGAGGACCTTTGGCACCGTAAAATAATGCAAAATTTTAATCAGTTTTGACCTAATGTGCAGCACTGACCTATCTTTTATGCGGAAAAATTTTGCAAATTTTGAAAACTTATCTATGCATGTTATAAATTTCACATTCTCGATTTCCATAATGTCCATGTGCAATATTTCGCATGGATATTTAGGAACCGGAGTTAACTGTAGTTGGGGGTCTATCGGTCTTCTGTCGTATTTACTGACATTGCAAATTTCGCATGAGGCTATATATGTTCTTATAAGATTACTTATAGGAAAATAGTACCTTTCTAGTATTTGTTCTTTATTTTCCCTATAATTTCTATGAGCCCTTCTGTGCTCATCTTCGATTATTTGAAATTTGTTCTCTTCTCTAGCTATATCCTGTACAATTCTCTGAGTTACCCTTATTTTATAACCAGTGAATGTTTCCAAGTAGATGTCTTGCAAAAGGGCTAAACGATTTTCCGGAATTTTTATACCATTAATGCCGGTAGGATTTAATACCTTTTTCAGGTTTTCTAATATGACTTTCCTATCCAATTGTTTTGCCCCAATGTAGTGTCGACTATACCCAGGGTGAGGATTTTCAAAGGAGTTCAGTTCCTTGCCTTCTTTGAATACTATCTGATTACGAAAAACATTAAGTGGTGCTTCCACATGTGGGATCAAGTCTGAATTATCCTGTTCAGCACTATGTTCCGTCACATTGCTTGAGAAGTTTTCATCCCGACCCTCACTAGCCGTACCAGTACACGAGTCGTCTATTTCTCTGCCCTCGCTGGCCGTCTCTGTTGTTGAGCTTTTATTCGACGATTCAGTCTGGCGGTCGTCCGCCGTTTAGTGATTAACTTCGGTTTTAAGTCGGGACAGAGCATCAGCCACTAGGTTCGATTTACCCGAGGTGTAAATTAAATCGTAGTTGTACTCTTCTATTCTCGCCTTCCAACGCTTGAGTTTCGCATTGAAGTTTCTATTACCTAATGCGAAGGTCAAGGGTTGGTGATCGGTAAAGATTTTGATTTTTTTTGCGCCATATAAATAATTTCTTAAGTTGTCAAGGGCCCATACAATTGCCAGCATCTCCTTTTCATTAGTCGCATAATTTTCTTCGGTGCGACTCAATGATCGAGAGATGTAGGCAATTGGTTTCTGCCTATTTTGTTCTCCTTGCGAGAGCACTGCGCCTATTGCATAATTAGACGCGTCGGTCGTTAAATTAAAAGGTTTACTAAAATCCGGGAAAGCCAATACTTCCGAGGAAGTCAGCAGTTCCTTCAAATTATTGAATGCCTGCAAGGCCGAACCCTCAATGTGTATAGGAACATTTCTTGATTGGCTAGCTTTAACTTGAGAATACTCGCCTCTCGTCAAATTAGTAAGAGGTTTTGCAATTTTGGCATAGTCGCGGATAAACTTTCTATAATACGAAGTTAAACCTAGGAAACTTTTCAAACCCTTCAAGTTAACCGGAGGCAGGATTTTTTCTATTGCTTGAACCTTCCCTGGGTCAGGTAGAATTCCGTCAGGAGTAATTAGGTAGCCGAGAAATTCTACGCTGGTTTCCATAAAATTAGTCTTTTCCAGATTAACTTTTAGTCCCGACTCTCTCATTCTCGTAAGGATTGTCTTTATGTCGTTAAGGTGGTCTGGCATATTTTTACTGAAGATGATGATGTCATCAATATAGACATAGCAGTTCTTTCCTATGAATTCCTTGAGAACATCATCAATCATTCTTCGGAAAATGGCCGGGGCGTTCCTAAGGCCAAACGGCATCCTTAAGAATTCATACTTCCCATTCATAGTAGAGAATGCCGTTTTGCTAATGTCCCTCTCTCTCATCTCTATCTGATGGAACCCGGAAGTGAGATTGAGGGTGGTAAAATATTTGGCTTCGCCCAGGCTGGCAAGAGTACTATTAATATCTGGGATTGGGTAGGCGTCGGGGATAGTCACGGCGTTTAGCCTTTTGAAATCTACCACCATCCTATACTGCTTTTCCCCATTGGGTTTCGGCTTTTTCGACACCACCCATATAGGGGAAATGTAAGGGCTTTTAGAAGGGCGTATTACGCCCTCGGCCAAAAGTTCACGGACTTGACGTTCTACTTCCTCTCTCATATTGGAAGGGTAAGGATAACTTTTTGAATAGATTGGTTCTTCTGTACTGGTGCGTATTTCCGCCCTTACAGAAGTTTTTACATCGCAACTGCCCACTGGCCCGAAAACATCTCGATAACTATCAACTATTTCGTGAAGGAGTGTCTGTATTTCTACGGGAATGCTATTTTTTAGGGTTATACTAGTGTTCACCTCGGCGCATGGTTTATTCTTAAGAGGGATCTCTGTTTTTTTATCTATAACCAGTATATTTTTTTCTCTATCGATAACAGCACCTAGTTGCTTTAAGGTATCGTCCCCTATTATTCCATCAAAGGATCTCAATTCGGGAAGCACGAAGAACGTCAAGGTTGTATTATTGCCTAAATGAGAAAAGAACTTCCCGCTAATTTTTTTAGAAATATGAATTTCGCCGCCTGCCGTGTTGACAACGAACGTTTTCGACACAGGATTGGGATTTTCTGCCAGATGAGGTCCGATAAAATTTTTATTAGCCCCTGTGTCTACAAGAAATTTACGCGTTGCCCCATCCCGTGTTATATATTCTATATAGGGCACACTGGAAACGAGGCATCTGTCATAAAATTTGCCTCATTGGTTTCATTGTTCGTGATTTTCGGTTCGTAACCCTGTATGTTATCCTCGGAGGGCAGCATATGATACATTCGCTGTTCCTTTCGGGGATAGTTATCTGACCTAGGTCTTTTCAATTCCCTATCAAAGTGGTTATTGTCGAAACGATTAGAATAACTTTTGTTGCGCATGGACTCGCCAGCTTCCACTTTTACTTCGGGTCCGGCAGTATAAGGCCTTGTGTTGGTAAAATGCCTCACTGCACCAGACCTATCATTACTACGCCCCTGTCTATCGTTGGAACGCCAGGTGTTATTGAACCGGCTCTGTGGAACCGTGCTGTATACGGTTCTTACGTGTTGGTTTGTGGGAGAGGGGACAAAATTGGTTGTCCTCGGCTGAGACGAGATGCTTCTAAAGTTCAAGTTTTGTATTTCGAGGCAAGCTGAATATGCCTCGGGGAGAGTCCTGGGCTTTTGGATAATCATCATTTTAGAAAGGTCACCGTTTAGCCCTCTTATGAACACGTCGAGAGCGCGGTTCCTGTAGGTCTCGATTAGTGCGTTAATGGTTTCGGTCGAGTACGTTTCTGTTTTGATTTTATTGATCACTAGAGAGAATTGATGGTTCACCTTGGCGTAGAATTCGTCTAGCTTCATATTGCCCTGAGAGAGTTGGTTCAGCTGATGTTCGAGAGTTCGGATATCTCGTTTGTCAGCGTAGTGTAAGGACAATATTTTCTTTATTTCTCCCCAATCTTCCCCAAAAACGTTATAGGATACTAGAGCTGTATCTGCGACACCTCTTATTTTTTGGCGTATGTGTTGCAGAATTGCTCTATATATTGGCTTATTGCGGACTATCTCATAATCCTTCAATATAGCCTCTACATTGTGTACCCAGGATATATAATAAACCGGGTTACCCTCGAATACTTGCAATTCCCTAACGCAGTCAGGTAATTTACTAATGTCCCTTAAGTCATCCTCAGTTCTGGGTGCAGGAGATGGCTCCGGTTCCACAACTCTCTCAAGAGTCTCCCCCCTGGCATTTGCCTCCATTTGGACAATCCTATTCTCGGCAGCCCTCAATTGGGAGGTCAATACTCGTATGGCCTCTGCTGCCTTGTCATTTTGCTCAATTAGGGATAGGCGACCTTCAACGCCCCTAATTTGTTCGACAATTGCGTTTACCGCCCCCGTCAGTCCAGTAAGGGAGTTCCTAATTTCATCCATTCTATTTTCTTCCTTGCTTTCACTAGAGCACCTCGATCGAAGGGAATAGTGGTACATGAATGGCTTCTCACCTGATTCGTTTGTTCACCTTATTGAGGGTTTTCACAAGGGATAAAAAGAAAAAAAAATCCTAAAAATGCTTTTCGAGGAGATTAATAATTTCGCCTTTTACCCCAAAAAGTCATCAAAAAAATGTTCACTCTTTTTTTATTAAAAATGTATATAAAAATATAAATATAGGTAAATAAGCAAGTAGAGTACTTTCGTTTTTTTTTTCAAAAATTAAAAATTTTAAGTTAATTTCGCTTTTTTATAAAAAAAAGGGAATCAAAAATTGCACTTTTTTTTCAAAAAAAGGTTATCAAAAAATATAAAATAGTTTCGCTTTTTTATAAAAAAAGGGTATCAAAAATTGCACTTTTTTTTCAAAAAAAGGTTATCAAAAAATATAAAATAGCTTCGCTTTTTTATAAAAAAAGGGTATCAAAAATTTGCACTTTTTTTTCAAAAAAAGGTTATCAAAAAATATAAAATAGTTTCGCTTTTTTATAAAAAAAGGGTATCAAAAATTTGCACTTTTTTTTCAAAAAAAAGGTTATCAAAAAATATAAAATAGTTTCGCTTTTTTATAAAAAAAGGGTATCAAAAATTTGCACTTTTTTTTCAAAAAAAGGTTATCAAAAAATATAAAATAGTTTCGCTTTTTTATAAAAAAAGGGTATCAAAAATTTGCACTTTTTTTTCAAAAAAAGGTTATCAAAAAATTGGAGTAATTGCACTTTTTTCAAAAAAAAGGTTATCAAAAATATAAAATAGTTTCACTTTTTTTTCAAAAAAAAGGTTATCAAAAAATATAAAATAGTTTCACTTTTTATTAAAAAAAGGGTATCAAAAAATTGCACTTTTTTTTCAAAAAAAAGGTTATCAAAAAATTTGGAGTAATTACACTTTTTTTCAAAAAAAAAAGGTTATCAAAAAATATAAAATAGTTTCACTTTTTTTTTCAAAAAAAAGGTTATCAAAAAATATAAAATAGTTTCACTTTTTATTAAAAAAAGGGTATCAAAAAATTGCACTTTTTTTTTCAAAAAAAAGGTTATCAAAAAATTTGGAGTAATTACACTTTTTTTCAAAAAAAAAAGGTTATCAAAAAATTTTCTCTCAAGTTCACCTCAGCTTATACTCACTACCACATCCTTCTGTTGATTAACCGATCAAGGGAGGATTGTGTTTGTCCTTTTTAGCTACAAACGTAAATCGTTTAGTTTATGAATGTGGCCGACTGGGGCACAATGTTCTCCACTTTTCGTAGTCACTCTCCTCTAGTGTTCTCC
>OU612044.1:107798804-107806304 GCA_914767935.1 Coremacera marginata | reverse complement strand
ACAAGTCCCTTGTCGGTAATGTTCACTAGTGCGGAGGGTAGAGCCCGGTGATGTGAGGTGTTTTTGGACGTGAAGGTTCTGTTCTTCATGTATATTGTTTCGTTGTCTAGGTGAATTACATTGCTTCCTTCTAGTTGCCTTGTTTCGTTGGCACCCACGATTTCACCCTTAAAATTTGTAGAAAAAACTATGTTATCGGTAAGCATTTCAATTACCTCTTCTTTGTTTGACCGGAAATGGCATTCCGCGTGGCCACCTTTCAGAACCTTGGGTATACAACTATCTTCAGGTAATTTTTCCAGCATCCTCATCTCGCACACAGTAGAGTTATTGATCCTCAGGCAATCGTTCTTTATACCGTACGTTTCCATCTGACTTATAAGTACCTGATGAAAGGGCAAGTCTAGTTGCTTCCCCTCATTGATGGTCGCTCTTGTAACTAGTAGATGGTATCTGGACGCACTCAACTTCGGCATCGAGAGAACGTAGAGTAAGATGGACCCATTGGTGAATATTGAAGGCTCCCCAAACTCCATTGCCTCTATTGTATTCTGATATGGGAGTGTTTCGATTTCCGCAAGGAGCCGATCTATTTCCTCCTTGTCCAGCATATTACTGTTCACAATCCCGGTTTTTGCCAGCTGGCAAGCACGAACGATTTCGCTGACTTCCGTTTTTACTATCAGCAATTTGTTGAGGATGTCGCTCTCAATTTGTTCTTCTTTGGTATCTTTGGATATGCTGTTAAGTCTGCTTATCGCTTGGTTCACCTTCTGCAATGCCTCACGAGAAGAAATAAAAAGTTTTTCATTAATTTTATATTGGTGGTTATTGTTTTCCGTAATTTGGTCTTGGCTTTGAAGAATGGTGTTCCAGTCTGTAGCATCCGGTGACCCGGCAATCCACTTCCACGCTGAACCTATCCAGTTGATAGACCTTGTTCTTCTTGTTGTTTTTGCGCGAAGCTCGCTCAGCCGGTCGTTAATCCAATTAAAGTGGTATGCAAAGATCTGTTTTTTGGTGTTGCTATGTAGTGTGTTGTTGGCCGTATTTGTCATGTCTTTCAGCAGCTCGTCGTATGAGTTCAGGTTGATGATGTGTACCAACTTGAATCGCCCATTTATGGTCCATGCATCACCCGCACGTATTGAGACTATCGGTGTTTTATAGTTGAATATTTGGTAGCCCTGTGCTGCGGCTACTATTAGGATTAACCTTATACTGTAATGATATATAAGTAATAATATATAATGAAACATAGGTATAAGGGTCTTCCCTTTTATTTTTTAAATATGACCTCATATTGACCAAGTTACATTGTTTTCGTTTTGCTTTTTACAAAAATAATTTGTATTACCGTATGTTTGCCTATTTTAATTAATTTTTTTTTTTTTGATTTTACGACGATATTACCTCCTTATCTAAGAGGAAAAGGTTAAAATAATTTTCTACAGTAGATGCATGTGTAGTGGCAAAATTTCAAAACTTTTATTCCATTTGCTTATTTTATTAATTTATTCTAGAGGACAAAATAATATTAGATTAATTTAAAATTTAAATTTCAAAATGTTCATTTTATTTGTTTATTTAAGTAGTTTATTCTAGAAGACAAAATAATATTTAACTTATTTAAAATTTTTAACTTATTTAAAATTTTAATTTAAAATTATTTATTTTATTTGTTTATTTAATTAGTTTATTCTAGAGGACAAAATAATATTAGATTAATTAGAACGACTGATAGAATAATGCACATTTTCCAATAGCATGTAGTTAATAAACATATATTTAATAAAAATATTTTATTTTTGGGTTATAATGTATATCGGGGTGGTAGCTTCTACGTGTTCTTATCCTATGATTTTGGTGTTCCTATATAACTACTTGGCGTACTAAGGAAAATTCAAGGTTTGTGCGATCGGTTTATATTTTTAATATTTGCTTTGTGGATACGCCTTCCACTAGCTGTAATGATTGTTACCTTGTTATCCTTCGCTACTATCTCTTTTCGATAGAGCGGTTTATTTTTTCCTTTTAGGCCCTTATTCGCTACATAAATTGCCTCTCCCTTTTTATATCGTATTGGTTTTGACTTTTTTTTATTTCGCCTTAAATTTCTGACGCGAAGATTTTTCATTATAAGCCCTCTTAGGTCCTTATTGACCTTGGATCGGAAATCGATTAAATTTTGATAGTTAATTCTCTGGCTTCTATTAAAAAATACATCGCTGGGCTTTTTGTGAATGACCGAATGAATGGTATTGTTGTACCTATCCACGGCGACCTCGATCAACTCATTTACTTCAAGAGATGGATACTCTCTTCTGAGGCATCTGTATATTTCTAGGACAGTGGAGTGAAGTCTTTCTATTTGACCATTGACTTCACTCCTCTGTGTCGGAGTTAAATATAACCTTATACCCAAGCTTTTGATGAAACTACTAATTATCGGACTTATAAAGCTCCTTTCGTTATCCGTTACGAGGACCTTTGGCACCGTAAAATAATGCAAAATTTTAATCAGTTTTGACCTAATGTGCAGCACTGACCTATCTTTTATGCGGAAAAATTTTGCAAATTTTGAAAACTTATCTATGCATGTTATAAATTTCACATTCTCGATTTCCATAATGTCCATGTGCAATATTTCGCATGGATATTTAGGAACCGGAGTTAACTGTAGTTGGGGGTCTATCGGTCTTCTGTCGTATTTACTGACATTGCAAATTTCGCATGAGGCTATATATGTTCTTATAAGATTACTCATACTAGGAAAATAGTACCTTTCTAGTATTTGTTCTTTATTTTCCCTATAATTTCTATGAGCCCTTCTGTGCTCATCTTCGATTATTTGAAATTTGTTCTCTTCTCTAGCTATATCCTGTACAATTCTCTGAGTTACCCTTATTTTATAACCAGTGAATGTTTCCAAGTAGATGTCTTGCAAAAGGGCTAAACGATTTTCCGGAATTTTTATACCATTAATGCCGGTAGGATTTAATACCTTTTTCAGGTTCCTATCCAATTGTTTTGCCCCAATGTAGTGTCGACTATACCCAGGGTGAGGATTTTCAAAGGAGTTCAGTTCCTTGCCTTCTTTGAATACTATCTGATTACGAAAAACATTAAGTGGTGCTTCCACATGTGGGATCAAGTCTGAATTATCCTGTTCAGCACTATGTTCCGTCACATTGCTTGAGAAGTTTTCATCCCGACCCTCACTAGCCGTACCAGTACACGAGTCGTCTATTTCTCTGCCCTCGCTGGCCGTCTCTGTTGTTGAGCTTTTATTCGACGATTCAGTCTGGCGGTCGTCCGCCGTTTAGTGATTAACTTCGGTTTTAAGTCGGGACAGAGCATCAGCCACTAGGTTCGATTTACCCGAGGTGTAAATTAAATCGTAGTTGTACTCTTCTATTCTCGCCTTCCAACGCTTGAGTTTCGCATTGAAGTTTCTATTACCTAATGCGAAGGTCAAGGGTTGGTGATCGGTAAAGATTTTGATTTTTTTTGCGCCATATAAATAATTTCTTAAGTTGTCAAGGGCCCATACAATTGCCAGCATCTCCTTTTCATTAGTCGCATAATTTTCTTCGGTGCGACTCAATGATCGAGAGATGTAGGCAATTGGTTTCTGCCTATTTTGTTCTCCTTGCGAGAGCACTGCGCCTATTGCATAATTAGACGCGTCGGTCGTTAAATTAAAAGGTTTACTAAAATCCGGGAAAGCCAATACTTCCGAGGAAGTCAGCAGTTCCTTCAAATTATTGAATGCCTGCAAGGCCGAACCCTCAATGTGTATAGGAACATTTCTTGATTGGCTAGCTTTAACTTGAGAATACTCGCCTCTCGTCAAATTAGTAAGAGGTTTTGCAATTTTGGCATAGTCGCGGATAAACTTTCTATAATACGAAGTTAAACCTAGGAAACTTTTCAAACCCTTCAAGTTAACCGGAGGCAGGATTTTTTCTATTGCTTGAACCTTCCCTGGGTCAGGTAGAATTCCGTCAGGAGTAATTAGGTAGCCGAGAAATTCTACGCTGGTTTCCATAAAATTAGTCTTTTCCAGATTAACTTTTAGTCCCGACTCTCTCATTCTCGTAAGGATTGTCTTTATGTCGTTAAGGTGGTCTGGCATATTTTTACTGAAGATGATGATGTCATCAATATAGACATAGCAGTTCTTTCCTATGAATTCCTTGAGAACATCATCAATCATTCTTTGGAAAATGGCCGGGGCGTTCCTAAGGCCAAACGGCATCCTTAAGAATTCATACTTCCCATTCATAGTAGAGAATGCCGTTTTGCTAATGTCCCTCTCTCTCATCTCTATCTGATGGAACCCGGAAGTGAGATTGAGGGTGGTAAAATATTTGGCTTCGCCCAGGCTGGCAAGAGTACTATTAATATCTGGGATTGGGTAGGCGTCGGGGATAGTCACGGCGTTTAGCCTTTTGAAATCTACCACCATCCTATACTGCTTTTCCCCATTGGGTTTCGGCTTTTTCGACACCACCCATATGGGGGAATTGTAAGGGCTTTTAGAAGGGCGTATTACGCCCTCGGCCAAAAGTTCACGGACTTGACGTTCTACTTCCTCTCTCATATTGGAAGGGTAAGGATAACTTTTTGAATAGATTGGTTCTTCTGTACTGGTGCGTATTTCCGCCCTTACAGAAGTTTTTACCTCGCAACTGCCCACTGGCCCGAAAACATCTCGATAACTATCAACTATTTCGTGAAGGAGTGTCTGTATTTCTACGGGAATGCTATTTTTTAGGGTTATACTAGTGTTCACCTCGGCGCATGGTTTATTCTTAAGAGGGATCTCTGTTTTTTTATCTATAACCAGTATATTTTTTTCTCTATCGATAACAGCACCTAGTTGCTTTAAGGTATCGTCCCCTATTATTCCATCAAAGGATCTCAATTCGGGAAGCACGAAGAACGTCAAGGTTGTATTATTGCCTAAATGAGAAAAGAACTTCCCGCTAATTTTTTAGAAATATGAATTTTATGAATTTCGCCGCCTGCCGTGTTGACAACGAACGTTTTCGACACAGGATTGGGATTTTCTGCCAGATGAGGTCCGATAAAATTTTTATTAGCCCCTGTGTCTACAAGAAATTTACGCGTTGCCCCATCCCGTGTTATATATTCTATATAGGGCACACTGGAAACGAGGCATCTGTCATAAAATTTGCCTCATTGGTTTCATTGTTCGTGATTTTCGGTTCGTAACCCTGTATGTTATCCTCGGAGGGCAGCATATGATACATTCGCTGTTCCTTTCGGGGATAGTTATCTGACCTAGGTCTTTTCAATTCCCTATCAAAGTGGTTATTGTCGAAACGATTAGAATAACTTTTGTTGCGCATGGACTCGCCAGCTTCCACTTTTACTTCGGGTCCGGCAGTATAAGGCCTTGTGTTGGTAAAATGCCTCACTGCACCAGACCTATCATTACTACGCCCCTGTCTATCGTTGGAATGCCAGGTGTTATTGAACCGGCTCTGTGGAACCGTGCTGTATACGGTTCTTACGTGTTGGTTTGTGGGAGAGGGGACAAAATTGGTTGTCCTCGGCTGAGACGAGATGCTTCTAAAGTTCAAGTTTTGTATTTCGAGGCAAGCTGAATATGCCTCGGGGAGAGTCCTGGGCTTTTGGATAATCATCATTTTAGAAAGGTCACCGTTTAGCCCTCTTATGAACACGTCGAGAGCGCGGTTCCTGTAGGTCTCGATTAGTGCGTTAATGGTTTCGGTCGAGTACGTTTCTGTTTTGATTTTATTGATCACTAGAGAGAATTGATGGTTCACCTTGGCGTAGAATTCGTCTAGCTTCATATTGCCCTGAGAGAGTTGGTTCAGCTGATGTTCGAGAGTTCGGATATCTCGTTTGTCAGCGTAGTGTAAGGACAATATTTTCTTTATTTATCCCCAATCTTCCCCAAAAACGTTATAGGATACTAGAGCTGTATCTGCGACACCTCTTATTTTTTGGCGTATGTGTTGCAGAATTGCTCTATATATTGGCTTATTGCGGACTATCTCATAATCCTTCAATATAGCCTCTACATTGTGTACCCAGGATATATAATAAACCGGGTTACCCTCGAATACTTGCAATTCCCTAACGCAGTCAGGTAATTTACTAATGTCCCTTAAGTCATCCTCAGTTCTGGGTGCAGGAGATGGCTCCGGTTCCACAACTCTCTCAAGAGTCTCCCCCTTGGCATTTGCCTCCATTTGGACAATCCTATTCTCGGCAGCCCTCAATTGGGAGGTCAACACTCGTATGGCCTCTGCTGCCTTGTCATTTTGCTCAATTAGGGATAGGCGACCTTCAACGCCCCTAATTTGTTCGACAATTGCGTTTACCGCCCCCGTCAGTCCAGTAAGGGAGTTCCTAATTTCATCCATTCTATTTTCTTCCTTGCTTTCACTAGAGCACCTCGATCGAAGGGAATAGTGGTACATGAATGGCTTCTCACCTGATTCGTTTGTTCACCTTATTGAGGGTTTTCACAAGGGATAAAAAGAAAAAAAAATCCTAAAAATGCTTTTCGAGGAGATTAATAATTTCGCCTTTTACCCCAAAAAGTCATCAAAAAAATGTTCACTCTTTTTTTATTAAAAATGTATATAAAAATATAAATATAGGTAAATAAGCAAGTAGAGTACTTTCGTTTTTTTTTTTCAAAAATTAAAAATTTTAAGTTAATTTCGCTTTTTTATAAAAAAAAGGGAATCAAAAATTGCACTTTTTTTTCAAAAAAAGGTTATCAAAAAATATAAAATAGTTTCGCTTTTTTATAAAAAAAGGGTATCAAAAATTTGCACTTTTTTTTCAAAAAAAGGTTATCAAAAAATATAAAATAGCTTCGCTTTTTTATAAAAAAAGGGTATCAAAAATTTGCACTTTTTTTTCAAAAAAAGGTTATCAAAAAATATAAAATAGTTTCGCTTTTTTATAAAAAAAGGGTATCAAAAATTTGCACTTTTTTTTCAAAAAAAAGGTTATCAAAAAATATAAAATAGTTTCGCTTTTTTATAAAAAAAGGGAATCAAAAATTTGCAATTTTTTTTCAAAAAAAGGTTATCAAAAAATATAAAATAGTTTCGCTTTTTTATAAAAAAAGGGTATCAAAAATTTGCACTTTTTTTTCAAAAAAAGGTTATCAAAAAATTGGAGTAATTGCACTTTTTTCAAAAAAAAGGTTATCAAAAATATAAAATAGTTTCACTTTTTTTTCAAAAAAAAGGTTATCAAAAAATATAAAATAGTTTCACTTTTTATTAAAAAAAGGGTATCAAAAAATTGCACTTTTTTTTCAAAAAAAAGGTTATCAAAAAATTTGGAGTAATTACACTTTTTTTCAAAAAAAAAAGGTTATCAAAAAATATAAAATAGTTTCTAGTGTTCTCCTCTTTGAGGAATATTAAAACACCGCTAAGAAGTGATCCACTACTGTTGATCGGTCCCTGCTCGGGCGCCAGT
>OU612044.1:107788804-107796304 GCA_914767935.1 Coremacera marginata | reverse complement strand
TCATCATCATCATCATCATCATCATCATCATCATCATCATCATCATCATCATCATCATCATCATCATCATCATCATCATCATCATCATCATCATCATCATCATCATCATCATCATCATCATCATCATCATCATCATCATCATCATTATTATTATAGTTACTGCATTCCTTCCAGGATGCACTAAAAAAATACTTTTGCTGAAACTCTCAACTTCGAGTTCCAGACTTTTATATCAAACAACAACTATTTTAATTTTGCAAATTCAACTTATTTATTGATAGCACAATTAAACTGATAAACTGAATCTTAGCTCCGCTAACTTAGAACTAACTCTTACAATGCAAAATGCTTAACACCTAAACTTAATTATGCTTATTCTAGTTCTTCTTATGAATCACCTAAAATATGCTTTTAGACGACAGCACAGGGAATATGCTGCGTTGCAGTTTCCCACAGGTTGACGGGATCCGATTACGGCGCGTGTGTCTGCTGGTTGCGAAATACAGGTTGACTAGCTGACGGCTGCATTTTGCAGGGTGGTAACTCCTCCCTCCTTAAAAATCTGCGTCCCGTAGATCTAGGTGAGTATGGAGGCTGCGTGGCGGTTTTTGTGGTGGGTCAATGGAAGGTGATTTTATCTCTGGATTGGTGATTGCAGGTAACCTAAGCTTCCTCGTCATCATGTGCCATAAGGTGAACAAGACACAGACGACAGTGGTCACTATCAGCAGATCTGTAATTATATAATATTTAATAGAGTTTTGGATCTTGTCCAATTTCCTGATGTTGTCAACGCCAAGATCATGCACGTATTCCAAATCGACGACAAGTCCCTTGTCGGTAATGTTCACTAGTGCGGAGGGTAGAGCCCGGTGATGTGAGGTGTTTTTGGACGTGAAGGTTCTGTTCTTCATGTATATTGTTTCGTTGTCTAGGTGAATTACATTGCTTCCTTCTAGTTGCCTTGTTTCGTTGGCACCCACGATTTCACCCTTAAAATTTGTAGAAAAAACTATGTTATCGGTAAGCATTTCAATTACCTCTTCTTTGTTTGACCGGAAATGGCATTCCGCGTGGCCACCTTTCAGAACCTTGGGTATACAACTATCTTCAGGTAATTTTTCCAGCATCCTCATCTCGCACACAGTAGAGTTATTGATCCTCAGGCAATCGTTCTTTATACCGTACGTTTCCATCTGACTTATAAGTACCTGATGAAAGGGCAAGTCTAGTTGCTTCCCCTCATTGATGGTCGCTCTTGTAACTAGTAGATGGTATCTGGACGCACTCAACTTCGGCATCGAGAGAACGTAGAGTAAGATGGACCCATTGGTGAATATTGAAGGCTCCCCAAACTCCATTGCCTCTATTGTATTCTGATATGGGAGTGTTTCGATTTCCGCAAGGAGCCGATCTATTTCCTCCTTGTCCAGCATATTACTGTTCACAATCCCGGTTTTTGCCAGCTGGCAAGCACGAACGATTTCGCTGACTTCCGTTTTTACTATCAGCAATTTGTTGAGGATGTCGCTCTCAATTTGTTCTTCTTTGGTATCTTTGGATATGCTGTTAAGTCTGCTTATCGCTTGGTTCACCTTCTGCAATGCCTCACGAGAAGAAATAAAAAGTTTTTCATTAATTTTATATTGGTGGTTATTGTTTTCCGTAATTTGGTCTTGGCTTTGAAGAATGGTGTTCCAGTCTGTAGCATCCGGTGACCCGGCAATCCACTTCCACGCTGAACCTATCCAGTTGATAGACCTTGTTCTTCTTGTTGTTTTTGCGCGAAGCTCGCTCAGCCGGTCGTTAATCCAATTAAAGTGGTATGCAAAGATCTGTTTTTTGGTGTTGCTATTGTTGGCCGTATTTGTCATGTCTTTCAGCAGCTTGTCGTATGAGTTCAGGTTGATGATGTGTACCAACTTGAATCGCCCATTTATGGTCCATGCATCACCCGCACGTATTGAGACTATCGGTGTTTTATAGTTGAATATTTGGTAGCCCTGTGCTGCGGCTACTATTAGGATTAACCTTATACTGTAATGATATATAAGTAATAATATATAATGAAACATAGGTATAAGGGTCTTCCCTTTTATTTTTTAAATATGACCTCATATTGACCAAGTTACATTGTTTTCGTTTTGCTTTTTACAAAAATAATTTGTATTACCGTATGTTTGCCTATTTTAATTAATTTTTTTTTTTTTTGATTTTACGACGATATTACCTCCTTATCTAAGAGGAAAAGGTTAAAATAATTTTCTACAGTAGATGCATGTGTAGTGGCAAAATTTCAAAATTTTTATTCCATTTGCTTATTTTATTAATTTATTCTAGAGGACAAAATAATATTAGATTAATTTAAAATTTAAATTTCAAAATGTTCATTTTATTTGTTTATTTAAGTAGTTTATTCTAGAAGACAAAATAATATTTAACTTATTTAAAATTTTAATTTAAAATTATTTATTTTATTTGTTTATTTAATTAGTTTATTCTAGAGGACAAAATAATATTAGATTAATTAGAACGACTGATAGAATAATGCACATTTTCCAATAGCATGTAGTTAATAAACATATATTTAATAAAAATATTTTATTTTTGGGTTATAATGTATATCGGGGTGGTAGCTTCTACGTGTTCTTATCCTATGATTTTGGTGTTCCTATATAACTACTTGGCGTACTAAGGAAAATTCAAGGTTTGTGCGATCGGTTTATATTTTTAATATTTGCTTTGTGGATACGCCTTCCACTAGCTGTAATGATTGTTACCTTGTTATCCTTCGCTACTATCTCTTTTCGATAGAGCGGTTTATTTTTTCCTTTTAGGCCCTTATTCGCTACATAAATTGCCTCTCCCTTTTTATATCGTATTGGTTTTGACTTTTTTTTATTTCGCCTTAAATTTCTGACGCGAAGATTTTTCATTATAAGCCCTCTTAGGTCCTTATTGACCTTGGATCGGAAATCGATTAAATTTTGATAGTTAATTCTGTGGCTTCTATTAAAAAATACATCGCTGGGTTTTTTGTGAATGACCGAATGAATGGTATTGTTGTACCTATCCACGGCGACCTCGATCAACTCATTTACTTCAAGAGATGGATACTCTCTTCTGAGGCATCTGTATATTTCTAGGACAGTGGAGTGAAGTCTTTCTATTTGACCATTGACTTCACTCCTCTGTGTCGGAGTTAAATATAACCTTATACCCAAGCTTTTGATGAAACTACTAATTATCGGACTTATAAAGCTCCTTTCGTTATCCGTTACGAGGACCTTTGGCACCGTAAAATAATGCAAAATTTGCAATATTTCGCATGGATATTTAGGAACCGGAGTTAACTGTAGTTGGGGGTCTATCGGTCTTCTGTCGTATTTACTGACATTGCAAATTTCGCATGAGGCTATATATGTTCTTATAAGATTACTCATACTAGGAAAATAGTACCTTTCTAGTATATGTTCTTTATTTTCCCTATAATTTCTATGAGCCCTTCTGTGCTCATCTTCGATTATTTGAAATTTGTTCTCTTCTCTAGCTATATCCTGTACAATTCTCTGAGTTACCCTTATTTTATAACCAGTGAATGTTTCCAAGTAGATGTCTTGCAAAAGGGCTAAACGATTTTCCGGAATTTTTATACCATTAATGCCGGTAGGATTTAATACCTTTTTCAGGTTTTCTAATATGACTTTCCTATCCAATTGTTTTGCCCCAATGTAGTGTCGACTATACCCAGGGTGAGGATTTTCAAAGGAGTTCAGTTCCTTGCCTTCTTTGAATACTATCTGATTACGAAAAACATTAAGTGGTGCTTCCACATGTGGGATCAAGTCTGAATTATCCTGTTCAGCACTATGTTCCGTCACATTGCTTGAGAAGTTTTCATCCCGACCCTCACTAGCCGTACCAGTACACGAGTCGTCTATTTCTCTGCCCTCGCTGGCCGTCTCTGTTGTTGAGCTTTTATTCGACGATTCAGTCTGGCGGTCGTCCGCCGTTTAGTGATTAACTTCGGTTTTAAGTCGGGACAGAGCATCAGCCACTAGGTTCGATTTACCCGAGGTGTAAATTAAATCGTAGTTGTACTCTTCTATTCTCGCCTTCCAACGCTTGAGTTTCGCATTGAAGTTTCTATTACCTAATGCGAAGGTCAAGGGTTGGTGATCGGTAAAGATTTTGATTTTTTTTGCGCCATATAAATAATTTCTTAAGTTGTCAAGGGCCCATACAATTGCCAGCATCTCCTTTTCATTAGTCGCATAATTTTCTTCGGTGCGACTCAATGATCGAGAGATGTAGGCAATTGGTTTCTGCCTATTTTGTTCTCCTTGCGAGAGCACTGCGCCTATTGCATAATTAGACGCGTCGGTCGTTAAATTAAAAGGTTTACTAAAATCCGGGAAAGCCAATACTTCCGAGGAAGTCAGCAGTTCCTTCAAATTATTGAATGCCTGCAAGGCCGAACCCTCAATGTGTATAGGAACATTTCTTGATTGGCTAGCTTTAACTTGAGAATACTCGCCTCTCGTCAAATTAGTAAGAGGTTTTGCAATTTTGGCATAGTCGCGGATAAACTTTCTATAATACGAAGTTAAACCTAGGAAACTTTTCAAACCCTTCAAGTTAACCGGAGGCAGGATTTTTTCTATTGCTTGAACCTTCCCTGGGTCAGGTAGAATTCCGTCAGGAGTAATTAGGTAGCCGAGAAATTCTACGCTGGTTTCCATAAAATTAGTCTTTTCCAGATTAACTTTTAGTCCCGACTCTCTCATTCTCGTAAGGATTGTCTTTATGTCGTTAAGGTGGTCTGGCATATTTTTACTGAAGATGATGATGTCATCAATATAGACATAGCAGTTCTTTCCTATGAATTCCTTGAGAACATCATCAATCATTCTTTGGAAAATGGCCGGGGCGTTCCTAAGGCCAAACGGCATCCTTAAGAATTCATACTTCCCATTCATAGTAGAGAATGCCGTTTTGCTAATGTCCCTCTCTCTCATCTCTATCTGATGGAACCCGGAAGTGAGATTGAGGGTGGTAAAATATTTGGCTTCGCCCAGGCTGGCAAGAGTACTATTAATATCTGGGATTGGGTAGGCGTCGGGGATAGTCACGGCGTTTAGCCTTTTGAAATCTACCACCATCCTATACTGCTTTTCCCCATTGGGTTTCGGCTTTTTCGACACCACCCATATGGGGGAATTGTAAGGGCTTTTAGAAGGGCGTATTACGCCCTCGGCCAAAAGTTCACGGACTTGACGTTCTACTTCCTCTCTCATATTGGAAGGGTAAGGATAACTTTTTGAATAGATTGGTTCTTCTGTACTGGTGCGTATTTCCGCCCTTACAGAAGTTTTTACCTCGCAACTGCCCACTGGCCCGAAAACATCTCGATAACTATCAACTATTTCGTGAAGGAGTGTCTGTATTTCTACGGGAATGCTATTTTTTAGGGTTATACTAGTGTTCACCTCGGCGCATGGTTTATTCTTAAGAGGGATCTCTGTTTTTTTATCTATAACCAGTATATTTTTTTCTCTATCGATAACAGCACCTAGTTGCTTTAAGGTATCGTCCCCTATTATTCCATCAAAGGATCTCAATTCGGGAAGCACGAAGAACGTCAAGGTTGTATTATTGCCTAAATGAGAAAAGAACTTCCCGCTAATTTTTTTAGAAATATGAATTTCGCCGCCTGCCGTGTTGACAACGAACGTTTTCGACACAGGATTGGGATTTTCTGCCA
The DNA here is from genome assembly GCA_914767935.1 of Coremacera marginata. Taxonomy (NCBI): domain Eukaryota; kingdom Metazoa; phylum Arthropoda; class Insecta; order Diptera; family Sciomyzidae; genus Coremacera; species Coremacera marginata. Next base: position 107,790,540 of record OU612044.1, on the reverse strand, counting down.
GATGAGGTCCGATAAAATTTTTATTAGCCCCTGTGTCTACAAGAAATTTACGCGTTGCCCCATCCCGTGTTATATATTCTATATAGGGCACACTGGAAACGAGGCATCTGTCATAAAATTTGCCTCATTGGTTTCATTGTTCGTGATTTTCGGTTCGTAACCCTGTATGTTATCCTCGGAGGGCAGCATATGATACATTCGCTGTTCCTTTCGGGGATAGTTATCTGACCTAGGTCTTTTCAATTCCCTATCAAAGTGGTTATTGTCGAAACGATTAGAATAACTTTTGTTGCGCATGGACTCGCCAGCTTCCACTTTTACTTCGGGTCCGGCAGTATAAGGCCTTGTGTTGGTAAAATGCCTCACTGCACCAGACCTATCATTACTACGCCCCTGTCTATCGTTGGAATGCCAGGTGTTATTGAACCGGCTCTGTGGAACCGTGCTGTATACGGTTCTTACGTGTTGGTTTGTGGGAGAGGGGACAAAATTGGTTGTCCTCGGCTGAGACGAGATGCTTCTAAAGTTCAAGTTTTGTATTTCGAGGCAAGCTGAATATGCCTCGGGGAGAGTCCTGGGCTTTTGGATAATCATCATTTTAGAAAGGTCACCGTTTAGCCCTCTTATGAACACGTCGAGAGCGCGGTTCCTGTAGGTCTCGATTAGTGCGTTAATGGTTTCGGTCGAGTACGTTTCTGTTTTGATTTTATTGATCACTAGAGAGAATTGATGGTTCACCTTGGCGTAGAATTCGTCTAGCTTCATATTGCCCTGAGAGAGTTGGTTCAGCTGATGTTCGAGAGTTCGGATATCTCGTTTGTCAGCGTAGTGTAAGGACAATATTTTCTTTATTTATCCCCAATCTTCCCCAAAAACGTTATAGGATACTAGAGCTGTATCTGCGACACCTCTTATTTTTTGGCGTATGTGTTGCAGAATTGCTCTATATATTGGCTTATTGCGGACTATCTCATAATCCTTCAATATAGCCTCTACATTGTGTACCCAGGATATATAATAAACCGGGTTACCCTCGAATACTTGCAATTCCCTAACGCAGTCAGGTAATTTACTAATGTCCCTTAAGTCATCCTCAGTTCTGGGTGCAGGAGATGGCTCCGGTTCCACAACTCTCTCAAGAGTCTCCCCCTTGGCATTTGCCTCCATTTGGACAATCCTATTCTCGGCAGCCCTCAATTGGGAGGTCAACACTCGTATGGCCTCTGCTGCCTTGTCATTTTGCTCAATTAGGGATAGGCGACCTTCAACGCCCCTAATTTGTTCGACAATTGCGTTTACCGCCCCCGTCAGTCCAGTAAGGGAGTTCCTAATTTCATCCATTCTATTTTCTTCCTTGCTTTCACTAGAGCACCTCGATCGAAGGGAATAGTGGTACATGAATGGCTTCTCACCTGATTCGTTTGTTCACCTTATTGAGGGTTTTCACAAGGGATAAAAAGAAAAAAAAATCCTAAAAATGCTTTTCGAGGAGATTAATAATTTCGCCTTTTACCCCAAAAAGTCATCAAAAAAATGTTCACTCTTTTTTTATTAAAAATGTATATAAAAATATAAATATAGGTAAATAAGCAAGTAGAGTACTTTCGTTTTTTTTTTTCAAAAATTAAAAATTTTAAGTTAATTTCGCTTTTTTATAAAAAAAAGGGAATCAAAAATTGCACTTTTTTTTCAAAAAAAGGTTATCAAAAAATATAAAATAGTTTCGCTTTTTTATA
>OU612044.1:107756304-107786304 GCA_914767935.1 Coremacera marginata | reverse complement strand
TCATCATCATCATCATCATCATCATCATCATCATCATCATCATCATCATCATCATCATCATCATCATCATCATCATCATCATCATCATCATCATCATCATCATCATCATCATCATCATCATCATCATCATCATCATCATCATCATCATCATCATCATCATCATCATCATCATCATCATCATCATCATCATCATCATCATCATCATCATCATCATCATCATCATCATCATCATCATCATCATCATCATCATCATCATCATCATCATCATCATCATCATCATCATCATCATCATCATCATCATCATCATCATCATCATCATCATCATCATCATCATCATCATCATCATCATCATCATCATCATCATCATCATCATCATCATCATCATCATCATCATCATCATCATCATCATCATCATCATCATCATCATCATCATCATCATCATCATCATCATCATCATCATCATCATCATCATCATCATCATCATCATCATCATCATCATCATCATCATCATCATCATCATCATCATCATCATCATCATCATCATCATCATCATCATCATCATCATCATCATCATCATCATCATCATCATCATCATCATCATCATCATCATCATCCATCATCATCATCATCATCATCATCATCATCATCATCATCATCATCATCATCATCATCATCATCATCATCATCATCATCATCATCATCATCATCATCATCATCATCATCATCATCATCATCATCATCATCATCATCATCATCATCATCATCATCATCATCATCATCATCATCATCATCATCATCATCATCATCATCATCATCATCATCATCATCATCATCATCATCATCATCATCATCATCATCATCATCATCATCATCATCATCATCATCATCATCATCATCATCATCATCATCATCATCATCATCATCATCATCATCATCATCATCATCATCATCATCATCATCATCATCATCATCATCATCATCATCATCATCATCATCATCATCATCATCATCATCATCATCATCATCATCATCATCATCATCATCATCATCATCATCATCATCATCATCATCATCATCATCATCATCATCATCATCATCATCATCATCATCATCATCATCATCATCATCATCATCATCATCATCATCATCATCATCATCATCATCATCATCATCATCATCATCATCATCATCATCATCATCATCATCATCATCATCATCATCATCATCATCATCATCATCATCATCATCATCATCATCATCATCATCATCATCATCATCATCATCATCATCATCATCATCATCATCATCATCATCATCATCATCATCATCATCATCATCATCATCATCATCATCATCATCATCATCATCATCATCATCATCATCATCATCATCATCATCATCATCATCATCATCATCATCATCATCATCATCATCATCATCATCATCATCATCATCATCATCATCATCATCATCATCATCATCATCATCATCATCATCATCATCATCATCATCATCATCATCATCATCATCATCATCATCATCATCATCATCATCATCATCATCATCATCATCATCATCATCATCATCATCATCATCATCATCATCATCATCATCATCATCATCATCATCATCATCATCATCATCATCATCATCATCATCATCATCATCATCATCATCATCATCATCATCATCATCATCATCATCATCATCATCATCATCATCATCATCATCATCATCATCATCATCATCATCATCATCATCATCATCATCATCATCATCATCATCATCATCATCATCATCATCATCATCATCATCATCATCATCATCATCATCATCATCATCATCATCATCATCATCATCATCATCATCATCATCATCATCATCATCATCATCATCATCATCATCATCATCATCATCATCATCATCATCATCATCATCATCATCATCATCATCATCATCATCATCATCATCATCATCATCATCATCATCATCATCATCATCATCATCATCATCATCATCATCATCATCATCATCATCATCATCATCATCATCATCATCATCATCATCATCATCATCATCATTATTATTATTATAGTTACTGCATTCCTTCCAGGATGCACTAAAAAAATACTTTTGCTGAAACTCTCAACTTCGAGTTCCAGACTTTTATATCAAACAACAACTATTTTAATTTTGCAAATTCAACTTATTTATTGATAGCACAATTAAACTGATAAACTGAATCTTAGCTCCGCTAACTTAGAACTAACTCTTACAATGCAAAATGCTTAACACCTAAACTAAATTATGCTTATTCTAGTTCTTCTTATGAATCACCTAAAATATGCTTTTAGACGACAGCACAGGGAATATGCTGCGTTGCAGTTTCCCACAGGTTGACGGGATCCGATTACGGCGCGTGTGTCTGCTGGTTGCGAAATACAGGTTGACTAGCTGACGGCTGCATTTTGCAGGGTGGTAACTCCTCCCTCCTTAAAAATCTGCGTCCCGTAGATCTAGGTGAGTATGGAGGCTGCGTGGCGGTTTTTGTGGTGGGTCAATGGAAGGTGATTTTATCTCTGGATTGGTGATTGCAGGTAACCTAAGCTTCCTCGTCATCATGTGCCATAAGGTGAACAAGACACAGACGACAGTGGTCACTATCAGCAGATCTGTAATTATATAATATTTAATAGAGTTTTGGATCTTGTCCAATTTCCTGATGTTGTCAACGCCAAGATCATGCACGTATTCCAAATCGACGACAAGTCCCTTGTCGGTAATGTTCACTAGTGCGGAGGGTAGAGCCCGGTGATGTGAGGTGTTTTTGGACGTGAAGGTTCTGTTCTTCATGTATATTGTTTCGTTGTCTAGGTGAATTACATTGCTTCCTTCTAGTTGCCTTGTTTCGTTGGCACCCACGATTTCACCCTTAAAATTTGTAGAAAAAACTATGTTATCGGTAAGCATTTCAATTACCTCTTCTTTGTTTGACCGGAAATGGCATTCCGCGTGGCCACCTTTCAGAACCTTGGGTATACAACTATCTTCAGGTAATTTTTCCAGCATCCTCATCTCGCACACAGTAGAGTTATTGATCCTCAGGCAATCGTTCTTTATACCGTACGTTTCCATCTGACTTATAAGTACCTGATGAAAGGGCAAGTCTAGTTGCTTCCCCTCATTGATGGTCGCTCTTGTAACTAGTAGATGGTATCTGGACGCACTCAACTTCGGCATCGAGAGAACGTAGAGTAAGATGGACCCATTGGTGAATATTGAAGGCTCCCCAAACTCCATTGCCTCTATTGTATTCTGATATGGGAGTGTTTCGATTTCCGCAAGGAGCCGATCTATTTCCTCCTTGTCCAGCATATTACTGTTCACAATCCCGGTTTTTGCCAGCTGGCAAGCACGAACGATTTCGCTGACTTCCGTTTTTACTATCAGCAATTTGTTGAGGATGTCGCTCTCAATTTGTTCTTCTTTGGTATCTTTGGATATGCTGTTAAGTCTGCTTATCGCTTGGTTCACCTTCTGCAATGCCTCACGAGAAGAAATAAAAAGTTTTTCATTAATTTTATATTGGTGGTTATTGTTTTCCGTAATTTGGTCTTGGCTTTGAAGAATGGTGTTCCAGTCTGTAGCATCCGGTGACCCGGCAATCCACTTCCACGCTGAACCTATCCAGTTGATAGACCTTGTTCTTCTTGTTGTTTTTGCGCGAAGCTCGCTCAGCCGGTCGTTAATCCAATTAAAGTGGTATGCAAAGATCTGTTTTTTGGTGTTGCTATGTAGTGTGTTGTTGGCCGTATTTGTCATGTCTTTCAGCAGCTCGTCGTATGAGTTCAGGTTGATGATGTGTACCAACTTGAATCGCCCATTTATGGTCCATGCATCACCCGCACGTATTGAGACTATCGGTGTTTTATAGTTGAATATTTGGTAGCCCTGTGCTGCGGCTACTATTAGGATTAACCTTATACTGTAATGATATATAAGTAATAATATATAATGAAACATAGGTATAAGGGTCTTCCCTTTTATTTTTTAAATATGACCTCATATTGACCAAGTTACATTGTTTTCGTTTTGCTTTTTACAAAAATAATTTGTATTACCGTATGTTTGCCTATTTTAATTAATTTTTTTTTTTTTGATTTTACGACGATATTACCTCCTTATCTAAGAGGAAAAGGTTAAAATAATTTTCTACAGTAGATGCATGTGTAGTGGCAAAATTTCAAAATTTTTATTCCATTTGCTTATTTTATTAATTTATTCTAGAGGACAAAATAATATTAGATTAATTTAAAATTTAAATTTCAAAATGTTCATTTTATTTGTTTATTTAAGTAGTTTATTCTAGAAGACAAAATAATATTTAACTTATTTAAAATTTTAATTTAAAATTATTTATTTTATTTGTTTATTTAATTAGTTTATTCTAGAGGACAAAATAATATTAGATTAATTAGAACGACTGATAGAATAATGCACATTTTCCAATAGCATGTAGTTAATAAACATATATTTAATAAAAATATTTTATTTTTGGGTTATAATGTATATCGGGGTGGTAGCTTCTACGTGTTCTTATCCTATGATTTTGGTGTTCCTATATAACTACTTGGCGTACTAAGGAAAATTCAAGGTTTGTGCGATCGGTTTATATTTTTAATATTTGCTTTGTGGATACGCCTTCCACTAGCTGTAATGATTGTTACCTTGTTATCCTTCGCTACTATCTCTTTTCGATAGAGCGGTTTATTTTTTCCTTTTAGGCCCTTATTCGCTACATAAATTGCCTCTCCCTTTTTATATCGTATTGGTTTTGACTTTTTTTTATTTCGCCTTAAATTTCTGACGCGAAGATTTTTCATTATAAGCCCTCTTAGGTCCTTATTGACCTTGGATCGGAAATCGATTAAATTTTGATAGTTAATTCTCTGGCTTCTATTAAAAAATACATCGCTGGGCTTTTTGTGAATGACCGAATGAATGGTATTGTTGTACCTATCCACGGCGACCTCGATCAACTCATTTACTTCAAGAGATGGATACTCTCTTCTGAGGCATCTGTATATTTCTAGGACAGTGGAGTGAAGTCTTTCTATTTGACCATTGACTTCACTCCTCTGTGTCGGAGTTAAATATAACCTTATACCCAAGCTTTTGATGAAACTACTAATTATCGGACTTATAAAGCTCCTTTCGTTATCCGTTACGAGGACCTTTGGCACCGTAAAATAATGCAAAATTTTAATCAGTTTTGACCTAATGTGCAGCACTGACCTATCTTTTATGCGGAAAAATTTTGCAAATTTTGAAAACTTATCTATGCATGTTATAAATTTCACATTCTCGATTTCCATAATGTCCATGTGCAATATTTCGCATGGATATTTAGGAACCGGAGTTAACTGTAGTTGGGGGTCTATCGGTCTTCTGTCGTATTTACTGACATTGCAAATTTCGCATGAGGCTATATATGTTCTTATAAGATTACTCATACTAGGAAAATAGTACCTTTCTAGTATTTGTTCTTTATTTTCCCTATAATTTCTATGAGCCCTTCTGTGCTCATCTTCGATTATTTGAAATTTGTTCTCTTCTCTAGCTATATCCTGTACAATTCTCTGAGTTACCCTTATTTTATAACCAGTGAATGTTTCCAAGTAGATGTCTTGCAAAAGGGCTAAACGATTTTCCGGAATTTTTATACCATTAATGCCGGTAGGATTTAATACCTTTTTCAGGTTTTCTAATATGACTTTCCTATCCAATTGTTTTGCCCCAATGTAGTGTCGACTATACCCAGGGTGAGGATTTTCAAAGGAGTTCAGTTCCTTGCCTTCTTTGAATACTATCTGATTACGAAAAACATTAAGTGGTGCTTCCACATGTGGGATCAAGTCTGAATTATCCTGTTCAGCACTATGTTCCGTCACATTGCTTGAGAAGTTTTCATCCCGACCCTCACTAGCCGTACCAGTACACGAGTCGTCTATTTCTCTGCCCTCGCTGGCCGTCTCTGTTGTTGAGCTTTTATTCGACGATTCAGTCTGGCGGTCGTCCGCCGTTTAGTGATTAACTTCGGTTTTAAGTCGGGACAGAGCATCAGCCACTAGGTTCGATTTACCCGAGGTGTAAATTAAATCGTAGTTGTACTCTTCTATTCTCGCCTTCCAACGCTTGAGTTTCGCATTGAAGTTTCTATTACCTAATGCGAAGGTCAAGGGTTGGTGATCGGTAAAGATTTTGATTTTTTTTGCGCCATATAAATAATTTCTTAAGTTGTCAAGGGCCCATACAATTGCCAGCATCTCCTTTTCATTAGTCGCATAATTTTCTTCGGTGCGACTCAATGATCGAGAGATGTAGGCAATTGGTTTCTGCCTATTTTGTTCTCCTTGCGAGAGCACTGCGCCTATTGCATAATTAGACGCGTCGGTCGTTAAATTAAAAGGTTTACTAAAATCCGGGAAAGCCAATACTTCCGAGGAAGTCAGCAGTTCCTTCAAATTATTGAATGCCTGCAAGGCCGAACCCTCAATGTGTATAGGAACATTTCTTGATTGGCTAGCTTTAACTTGAGAATACTCGCCTCTCGTCAAATTAGTAAGAGGTTTTGCAATTTTGGCATAGTCGCGGATAAACTTTCTATAATACGAAGTTAAACCTAGGAAACTTTTCAAACCCTTCAAGTTAACCGGAGGCAGGATTTTTTCTATTGCTTGAACCTTCCCTGGGTCAGGTAGAATTCCGTCAGGAGTAATTAGGTAGCCGAGAAATTCTACGCTGGTTTCCATAAAATTAGTCTTTTCCAGATTAACTTTTAGTCCCGACTCTCTCATTCTCGTAAGGATTGTCTTTATGTCGTTAAGGTGGTCTGGCATATTTTTACTGAAGATGATGATGTCATCAATATAGACATAGCAGTTCTTTCCTATGAATTCCTTGAGAACATCATCAATCATTCTTTGGAAAATGGCCGGGGCGTTCCTAAGGCCAAACGGCATCCTTAAGAATTCATACTTCCCATTCATAGTAGAGAATGCCGTTTTGCTAATGTCCCTCTCTCTCATCTCTATCTGATGGAACCCGGAAGTGAGATTGAGGGTGGTAAAATATTTGGCTTCGCCCAGGCTGGCAAGAGTACTATTAATATCTGGGATTGGGTAGGCGTCGGGGATAGTCACGGCGTTTAGCCTTTTGAAATCTACCACCATCCTATACTGCTTTTCCCCATTGGGTTTCGGCTTTTTCGACACCACCCATATGGGGGAATTGTAAGGGCTTTTAGAAGGGCGTATTACGCCCTCGGCCAAAAGTTCACGGACTTGACGTTCTACTTCCTCTCTCATATTGGAAGGGTAAGGATAACTTTTTGAATAGATTGGTTCTTCTGTACTGGTGCGTATTTCCGCCCTTACAGAAGTTTTTACCTCGCAACTGCCCACTGGCCCGAAAACATCTCGATAACTATCAACTATTTCGTGAAGGAGTGTCTGTATTTCTACGGGAATGCTATTTTTTAGGGTTATACTAGTGTTCACCTCGGCGCATGGTTTATTCTTAAGAGGGATCTCTGTTTTTTTATCTATAACCAGTATATTTTTTTCTCTATCGATAACAGCACCTAGTTGCTTTAAGGTATCGTCCCCTATTATTCCATCAAAGGATCTCAATTCGGGAAGCACGAAGAACGTCAAGGTTGTATTATTGCCTAAATGAGAAAAGAACTTCCCGCTAATTTTTTTAGAAATATGAATTTCGCCGCCTGCCGTGTTGACAACGAACGTTTTCGACACAGGATTGGGATTTTCTGCCAGATGAGGTCCGATAAAATTTTTATTAGCCCCTGTGTCTACAAGAAATTTACGCGTTGCCCCATCCCGTGTTATATATTCTATATAGGGCACACTGGAAACGAGGCATCTGTCATAAAATTTGCCTCATTGGTTTCATTGTTCGTGATTTTCGGTTCGTAACCCTGTATGTTATCCTCGGAGGGCAGCATATGATACATTCGCTGTTCCTTTCGGGGATAGTTATCTGACCTAGGTCTTTTCAATTCCCTATCAAAGTGGTTATTGTCGAAACGATTAGAATAACTGTTGTTGCGCATGGACTCGCCAGCTTCCACTTTTACTTCGGGTCCGGCAGTATAAGGCCTTGTGTTGGTAAAATGCCTCACTGCACCAGACCTATCATTACTACGCCCCTGTCTATCGTTGGAACGCCAGGTGTTATTGAACCGGCTCTGTGGAACCGTGCTGTATACGGTTCTTACGTGTTGGTTTGTGGGAGAGGGGACAAAATTGGTTGTCCTCGGCTGAGACGAGATGCTTCTAAAGTTCAAGTTTTGAATTTCGAGGCAAGCTGAATATGCCTCGGGGAGAGTCCTGGGCTTTTGGATAATCATCATTTTAGAAAGGTCACCGTTTAGCCCTCTTATGAACACGTCGAGAGCGCGGTTCCTGTAGGTCTCGATTAGTGCGTTAATGGTTTCGGTCGAGTACGTTTCTGTTTTGATTTTATTGATCACTAGAGAGAATTGATGGTTCACCTTGGCGTAGAATTCGTCTAGCTTCATATTGCCCTGAGAGAGTTGGTTCAGCTGATGTTCGAGAGTTCGGATATCTCGTTTGTCAGCGTAGTGTAAGGACAATATTTTCTTTATTTATCCCCAATCTTCCCCAAAAACGTTATAGGATACTAGAGCTGTATCTGCGACACCTCTTATTTTTTGGCGTATGTGTTGCAGAATTGCTCTATATATTGGCTTATTGCGGACTATCTCATAATCCTTCAATATAGCCTCTACATTGTGTACCCAGGATATATAATAAACCGGGTTACCCTCGAATACTTGCAATTCCCTAACGCAGTCAGGTAATTTACTAATGTCCCTTAAGTCATCCTCAGTTCTGGGTGCAGGAGATGGCTCCGGTTCCACAACTCTCTCAAGAGTCTCCCCCTTGGCATTTGCCTCCATTTGGACAATCCTATTCTCGGCAGCCCTCAATTGGGAGGTCAACACTCGTATGGCCTCTGCTGCCTTGTCATTTTGCTCAATTAGGGATAGGCGACCTTCAACGCCCCTAATTTGTTCGACAATTGCGTTTACCGCCCCCGTCAGTCCAGTAAGGGAGTTCCTAATTTCATCCATTCTATTTTCTTCCTTGCTTTCACTAGAGCACCTCGATCGAAGGGAATAGTGGTACATGAATGGCTTCTCACCTGATTCGTTTGTTCACCTTATTGAGGGTTTTCACAAGGGATAAAAAGAAAAAAAAATCCTAAAAATGCTTTTCGAGGAGATTAATAATTTCGCCTTTTACCCCAAAAAGTCATCAAAAAAATGTTCACTCTTTTTTTATTAAAAATGTATATAAAAATATAAATATAGGTAAATAAGCAAGTAGAGTACTTTCGTTTTTTTTTTCAAAAATTAAAAATTTTAAGTTAATTTCGCTTTTTTATAAAAAAAGGGAATCAAAAATTGCACTTTTTTTTCAAAAAAAGGTTATCAAAAAATATAAAATAGTTTCGCTTTTTTATAAAAAAAGGGTATCAAAAATTTGCACTTTTTTTTCAAAAAAAGGTTATCAAAAAATATTAAATAGCTTCGCTTTTTTATAAAAAAAGGGTATCAAAAATTTGCACTTTTTTTTCAAAAAAAGGTTATCAAAAAATATAAAATAGTTTCGCTTTTTTATAAAAAAAGGGTATCAAAAATTTGCACTTTTTTTTCAAAAAAAAGGTTATCAAAAAATATAAAATAGTTTCGCTTTTTTATAAAAAAAGGGTATCAAAAATTTGCACTTTTTTTTCAAAAAAAGGTTATCAAAAAATATAAAATAGTTTCGCTTTTTTATAAAAAAAGGGTATCAAAAATTTGCACTTTTTTTTCAAAAAAAGGTTATCAAAAAATTGGAGTAATTGCACTTTTTTCAAAAAAAAGGTTATCAAAAATATAAAATAGTTTCACTTTTTTTTCAAAAAAAAAGGTTATCAAAAAATATAAAATAGTTTCACTTTTTATTAAAAAAAGGGTATCAAAAAATTGCACTTTTTTTTCAAAAAAAAGGTTATCAAAAAATTTGGAGTAATTACACTTTTTTTCAAAAAAAAAAGGTTATCAAAAAATATAAAATAGTTTCTAGTGTTCTCCTCTTTGAGGAATATTAAAACACCGCTAAGAAGTGATCCACTACTGTTGATCGGTCCCTGCTCGGGCGCCAGTTACTGCATTCCTTCCAGGATGCACTAAAAAAATACTTGTGCTGAAACTCTCAACTTCGAGTTCCAGACTTTTATATCAAACAACAACTATTTTAATTTTGCAAATTCAACTTATTTATTGATAGCACAATTAAACTGATAAACTGAATCTTAGCTCCGCTAACTTAGAACTAACTCTTACAATGCAAAATGCTTAACACCTAAACTAAATTATGCTTATTCTAGTTCTTCTTATGAATCACCTAAAATATGCTTTTAGACGACAGCACAGGGAATATGCTGCGTTGCAGTTTCCCACAGGTTGACGGTATCCGATTACGGCGCGTGTGTCTGCTGGTTGCGAAATACAGGTTGACTAGCTGACGGCTGCATTTTGCAGGGTGGTAACTTTATTATTATTATTATCATCATCATCATCATCATCATCATCATCATCATCATCATCATCATCATCATCATCATCATCATCATCATCATCATCATCATCATCATCATCATCATCATCATCATCATCATCATCATCATCATCATCATCATCATCATCATCATCATCATCATCATCATCATCATCATCATCATCATCATCATCATCATCATCATCATCATCATCATCATCATCATCATCATCATCATCATCATCATCATCATCATCATCATCATCATCATCATCATCATCATCATCATCATCATCATCATCATCATCATCATCATCATCATCATCATCATCATCATCATCATCATCATCATCATCATCATCATCATCATCATCATCATCATCATCATCATCATCATCATCATCATCATCATCATCATCATCATCATCATCATCATCATCATCATCATCATCATCATCATCATCATCATCATCATCATCATCATCATCATCATCATCATCATCATCATCATCATCATCATCATCATCATCATCATCATCATCATCATCATCATCATCATCATCATCATCATCATCATCATCATCATCATCATCATCATCATCATCATCATCATCATCATCATCATCATCATCATCATCATCATCATCATCATCATCATCATCATCATCATCATCATCATCATCATCATCATCATCATCATCATCATCATCATCATCATCATCATCATCATCATCATCATCATCATCATCATCATCATCATCATCATCATCATCATCATCATCATCATCATCATCATCATCATCATCATCATCATCATCATCATCATCATCATCATCATCATCATCATCATCATCATCATCATCATCATCATCATCATCATCATCATCATCATCATCATCATCATCATCATCATCATCATCATCATCATCATCATCATCATCATCATCATCATCATCATCATCATCATCATCATCATCATCATCATCATCATCATCATCATCATCATCATCATCATCATCATCATCATCATCATCATCATCATCATCATCATCATCATCATCATCATCATCATCATCATCATCATCATCATCATCATCATCATCATCATCATCATCATCATCATCATCATCATCATCATCATCATCATCATCATCATCATCATCATCATCATCATCATCATCATCATCATCATCATCATCATCATCATCATCATCATCATCATCATCATCATCATCATCATCATCATCATCATCATCATCATCATCATCATCATCATCATCATCATCATCATCATCATCATCATCATCATCATCATCATCATCATCATCATCATCATCATCATCATCATCATCATCATCATCATCATCATCATCATCATCATCATCATCATCATCATCATCATCATCATCATCATCATCATCATCATCATCATCATCATCATCATCATCATCATCATCATCATCATCATCATCATCATCATCATCATCATCATCATCATCATCATCATCATCATCATCATCATCATCATCATCATCATCATCATCATCATCATCATCATCATCATCATCATCATCATCATCATCATCATCATCATCATCATCATCATCATCATCATCATCATCATCATCATCATCATCATCATCATCATCATCATCATCATCATCATCATCATCATCATCATCATCATCATCATCATCATCATCATCATCATCATCATCATCATCATCATCATCATCATCATCATCATCATCATCATCATCATCATCATCATCATCATCATCATCATCATCATCATCATCATCATCATCATCATCATCATCATCATCATCATCATCATCATCATCATCATCATCATCATCATCATCATCATCATCATCATCATCATCATCATCATCATCATCATCATCATCATCATCATCATCATCATCATCATCATCATCATCATCATCATCATCATCATCATCATCATCATCATCATCATCATCATCATCATCATCATCATCATCATCATCATCATCATCATCATCATCATCATCATCATCATCATCATCATCATCATCATCATCATCATCATCATCATCATCATCATCATCATCATCATCATCATCATCATCATCATCATCATCATCATCATCATCATCATCATCATCATCATCATCATCATCATCATCATCATCATCATCATCATCATCATCATCATCATCATCATCATCATCATCATCATCATCATCATCATCATCATCATCATCATCATCATCATCATCATCATCATCATCATCATCATCATCATCATCATCATCATCATCATCATCATCATCATCATCATCATCATCATCATCATCATCATCATCATCATCATCATCATCATCATCATCATCATCATCATCATCATCATCATCATCATCATCATCATCATCATCATCATCATCATCATCATCATCATCATCATCATCATCATCATCATCATCATCATCATCATCATCATCATCATCATCATCATCATCATCATCATCATCATCATCATCATCATCATCATCATCATCATCATCATCATCATCATCATCATCATCATCATCATCATCATCATCATCATCATCATCATCATCATCATCATCATCATCATCATCATCATCATCATCATCATCATCATCATCATCATCATCATCATCATCATCATCATCATCATCATCATCATCATCATCATCATCATCATCATCATCATCATCATCATCATCATCATCATCATCATCATCATCATCATCATCATCATCATCATCATCATCATCATCATCATCATCATCATCATCATCATCATCATCATCATCATCATCATCATCATCATCATCATCATCATCATCATCATCATCATCATCATCATCATCATCATCATCATCATCATCATCATCATCATCATCATCATCATCATCATCATCATCATCATCATCATCATCATCATCATCATCATCATCATCATCATCATCATCATCATCATCATCATCATCATCATCATCATCATCATCATCATCATCATCATCATCATCATCATCATCATCATCATCATCATCATCATCATCATCATCATCATCATCATCATCATCATCATCATCATCATCATCATCATCATCATCATCATCATCATCATCATCATCATCATCATCATCATCATCATCATCATCATCATCATCATCATCATCATCATCATCATCATCATCATCATCATCATCATCATCATCATCATCATCATCATCATCATCATCATCATCATCATCATCATCATCATCATCATCATCATCATCATCATCATCATCATCATCATCATCATCATCATCATCATCATCATCATCATCATCATCATCATCATCATCATCATCATCATCATCATCATCATCATCATCATCATCATCATCATCATCATCATCATCATCATCATCATCATCATCATCATCATCATCATCATCATCATCATCATCATCATCATCATCATCATCATCATCATCATCATCATCATCATCATCATCATCATCATCATCATCATCATCATCATCATCATCATCATCATCATCATCATCATCATCATCATCATCATCATCATCATCATCATCATCATCATCATCATCATCATCATCATCATCATCATCATCATCATCATCATCATCATCATCATCATCATCATCATCATCATCATCATCATCATCATCATCATCATCATCATCATCATCATCATCATCATCATCATCATCATCATCATCATCATCATCATCATCATCATCATCATCATCATCATCATCATCATCATCATCATCATCATCATCATCATCATCATCATCATCATCATCATCATCATCATCATCATCATCATCATCATCATCATCATCATCATCATCATCATCATCATCATCATCATCATCATCATCATCATCATCATCATCATCATCATCATCATCATCATCATCATCATCATCATCATCATCATCATCATCATCATCATCATCATCATCATCATCATCATCATCATCATCATCATCATCATCATCATCATCATCATCATCATCATCATCATCATCATCATCATCATCATCATCATCATCATCATCATCATCATCATCATCATCATCATCATCATCATCATCATCATCATCATCATCATCATCATCATCATCATCATCATCATCATCATCATCATCATCATCATCATCATCATCATCATCATCATCATCATCATCATCATCATCATCATCATCATCATCATCATCATCATCATCATCATCATCATCATCATCATCATCATCATCATCATCATCATCATCATCATCATCATCATCATCATCATCATCATCATCATCATCATCATCATCATCATCATCATCATCATCATCATCATCATCATCATCATCATCATCATCATCATCATCATCATCATCATCATCATCATCATCATCATCATCATCATCATCATCATCATCATCATCATCATCATCATCATCATCATCATCATCATCATCATCATCATCATCATCATCATCATCATCATCATCATCATCATCATCATCATCATCATCATCATCATCATCATCATCATCATCATCATCATCATCATCATCATCATCATCATCATCATCATCATCATCATCATCATCATCATCATCATCATCATCATTATTATTATTATAGTTACTGCATTCCTTCCAGGATGCACTAAAAAAATACTTTTGCTGAAACTCTCAACTTCGAGTTCCAGACTTTTATATCAAACAACAACTATTTTAATTTTGCAAATTCAACTTATTTATTGATAGCACAATTAAACTGATAAACTGAATCTTAGCTCCGCTAACTTAGAACTAACTCTTACAATGCAAAATGCTTAACACCTAAACTAAATTATGCTTATTCTAGTTCTTCTTATGAATCACCTAAAATATGCTTTTAGACGACAGCACAGGGAATATGCTGCGTTGCAGTTTCCCACAGGTTGACGGGATCCGATTACGGCGCGTGTGTCTGCTGGTTGCGAAATACAGGTTGACTAGCTGACGGCTGCATTTTGCAGGGTGGTAACTCCTCCCTCCTTAAAAATCTGCGTCCCGTAGATCTAGGTGAGTATGGAGGCTGCGTGGCGGTTTTTGTGGTGGGTCAATGGAAGGTGATTTTATCTCTGGATTGGTGATTGCAGGTAACCTAAGCTTCCTCGTCATCATGTGCCATAAGGTGAACAAGACACAGACGACAGTGGTCACTATCAGCAGATCTGTAATTATATAATATTTAATAGAGTTTTGGATCTTGTCCAATTTCCTGATGTTGTCAACGCCAAGATCATGCACGTATTCCAAATCGACGACAAGTCCCTTGTCGGTAATGTTCACTAGTGCGGAGGGTAGAGCCCGGTGATGTGAGGTGTTTTTGGACGTGAAGGTTCTGTTCTTCATGTATATTGTTTCGTTGTCTAGGTGAATTACATTGCTTCCTTCTAGTTGCCTTGTTTCGTTGGCACCCACGATTTCACCCTTAAAATTTGTAGAAAAAACTATGTTATCGGTAAGCATTTCAATTACCTCTTCTTTGTTTGACCGGAAATGGCATTCCGCGTGGCCACCTTTCAGAACCTTGGGTATACAACTATCTTCAGGTAATTTTTCCAGCATCCTCATCTCGCACACAGTAGAGTTATTGATCCTCAGGCAATCGTTCTTTATACCGTACGTTTCCATCTGACTTATAAGTACCTGATGAAAGGGCAAGTCTAGTTGCTTCCCCTCATTGATGGTCGCTCTTGTAACTAGTAGATGGTATCTGGACGCACTCAACTTCGGCATCGAGAGAACGTAGAGTAAGATGGACCCATTGGTGAATATTGAAGGCTCCCCAAACTCCATTGCCTCTATTGTATTCTGATATGGGAGTGTTTCGATTTCCGCAAGGAGCCGATCTATTTCCTCCTTGTCCAGCATATTACTGTTCACAATCCCGGTTTTTGCCAGCTGGCAAGCACGAACGATTTCGCTGACTTCCGTTTTTACTATCAGCAATTTGTTGAGGATGTCGCTCTCAATTTGTTCTTCTTTGGTATCTTTGGATATGCTGTTAAGTCTGCTTATCGCTTGGTTCACCTTCTGCAATGCCTCACGAGAAGAAATAAAAAGTTTTTCATTAATTTTATATTGGTGGTTATTGTTTTCCGTAATTTGGTCTTGGCTTTGAAGAATGGTGTTCCAGTCTGTAGCATCCGGTGACCCGGCAATCCACTTCCACGCTGAACCTATCCAGTTGATAGACCTTGTTCTTCTTGTTGTTTTTGCGCGAAGCTCGCTCAGCCGGTCGTTAATCCAATTAAAGTGGTATGCAAAGATCTGTTTTTTGGTGTTGCTATGTAGTGTGTTGTTGGCCGTATTTGTCATGTCTTTCAGCAGCTCGTCGTATGAGTTCAGGTTGATGATGTGTACCAACTTGAATCGCCCATTTATGGTCCATGCATCACCCGCACGTATTGAGACTATCGGTGTTTTATAGTTGAATATTTGGTAGCCCTGTGCTGCGGCTACTATTAGGATTAACCTTATACTGTAATGATATATAAGTAATAATATATAATGAAACATAGGTATAAGGGTCTTCCCTTTTATTTTTTAAATATGACCTCATATTGACCAAGTTACATTGTTTTCGTTTTGCTTTTTACAAAAATAATTTGTATTACCGTATGTTTGCCTATTTTAATTAATTTTTTTTTTTTTGATTTTACGACGATATTACCTCCTTATCTAAGAGGAAAAGGTTAAAATAATTTTCTACAGTAGATGCATGTGTAGTGGCAAAATTTCAAAATTTTTATTCCATTTGCTTATTTTATTAATTTATTCTAGAGGACAAAATAATATTAGATTAATTTAAAATTTAAATTTCAAAATGTTCATTTTATTTGTTTATTTAAGTAGTTTATTCTAGAAGACAAAATAATATTTAACTTATTTAAAATTTTAATTTAAAATTATTTATTTTATTTGTTTATTTAATTAGTTTATTCTAGAGGACAAAATAATATTAGATTAATTAGAACGACTGATAGAATAATGCACATTTTCCAATAGCATGTAGTTAATAAACATATATTTAATAAAAATATTTTATTTTTGGGTTATAATGTATATCGGGGTGGTAGCTTCTACGTGTTCTTATCCTATGATTTTGGTGTTCCTATATAACTACTTGGCGTACTAAGGAAAATTCAAGGTTTGTGCGATCGGTTTATATTTTTAATATTTGCTTTGTGGATACGCCTTCCACTAGCTGTAATGATTGTTACCTTGTTATCCTTCGCTACTATCTCTTTTCGATAGAGCGGTTTATTTTTTCCTTTTAGGCCCTTATTCGCTACATAAATTGCCTCTCCCTTTTTATATCGTATTGGTTTTGACTTTTTTTTATTTCGCCTTAAATTTCTGACGCGAAGATTTTTCATTATAAGCCCTCTTAGGTCCTTATTGACCTTGGATCGGAAATCGATTAAATTTTGATAGTTAATTCTCTGGCTTCTATTAAAAAATACATCGCTGGGCTTTTTGTGAATGACCGAATGAATGGTATTGTTGTACCTATCCACGGCGACCTCGATCAACTCATTTACTTCAAGAGATGGATACTCTCTTCTGAGGCATCTGTATATTTCTAGGACAGTGGAGTGAAGTCTTTCTATTTGACCATTGACTTCACTCCTCTGTGTCGGAGTTAAATATAACCTTATACCCAAGCTTTTGATGAAACTACTAATTATCGGACTTATAAAGCTCCTTTCGTTATCCGTTACGAGGACCTTTGGCACCGTAAAATAATGCAAAATTTTAATCAGTTTTGACCTAATGTGCAGCACTGACCTATCTTTTATGCGGAAAAATTTTGCAAATTTTGAAAACTTATCTATGCATGTTATAAATTTCACATTCTCGATTTCCATAATGTCCATGTGCAATATTTCGCATGGATATTTAGGAACCGGAGTTAACTGTAGTTGGGGGTCTATCGGTCTTCTGTCGTATTTACTGACATTGCAAATTTCGCATGAGGCTATATATGTTCTTATAAGATTACTCATACTAGGAAAATAGTACCTTTCTAGTATTTGTTCTTTATTTTCCCTATAATTTCTATGAGCCCTTCTGTGCTCATCTTCGATTATTTGAAATTTGTTCTCTTCTCTAGCTATATCCTGTACAATTCTCTGAGTTACCCTTATTTTATAACCAGTGAATGTTTCCAAGTAGATGTCTTGCAAAAGGGCTAAACGATTTTCCGGAATTTTTATACCATTAATGCCGGTAGGATTTAATACCTTTTTCAGGTTTTCTAATATGACTTTCCTATCCAATTGTTTTGCCCCAATGTAGTGTCGACTATACCCAGGGTGAGGATTTTCAAAGGAGTTCAGTTCCTTGCCTTCTTTGAATACTATCTGATTACGAAAAACATTAAGTGGTGCTTCCACATGTGGGATCAAGTCTGAATTATCCTGTTCAGCACTATGTTCCGTCACATTGCTTGAGAAGTTTTCATCCCGACCCTCACTAGCCGTACCAGTACACGAGTCGTCTATTTCTCTGCCCTCGCTGGCCGTCTCTGTTGTTGAGCTTTTATTCGACGATTCAGTCTGGCGGTCGTCCGCCGTTTAGTGATTAACTTCGGTTTTAAGTCGGGACAGAGCATCAGCCACTAGGTTCGATTTACCCGAGGTGTAAATTAAATCGTAGTTGTACTCTTCTATTCTCGCCTTCCAACGCTTGAGTTTCGCATTGAAGTTTCTATTACCTAATGCGAAGGTCAAGGGTTGGTGATCGGTAAAGATTTTGATTTTTTTTGCGCCATATAAATAATTTCTTAAGTTGTCAAGGGCCCATACAATTGCCAGCATCTCCTTTTCATTAGTCGCATAATTTTCTTCGGTGCGACTCAATGATCGAGAGATGTAGGCAATTGGTTTCTGCCTATTTTGTTCTCCTTGCGAGAGCACTGCGCCTATTGCATAATTAGACGCGTCGGTCGTTAAATTAAAAGGTTTACTAAAATCCGGGAAAGCCAATACTTCCGAGGAAGTCAGCAGTTCCTTCAAATTATTGAATGCCTGCAAGGCCGAACCCTCAATGTGTATAGGAACATTTCTTGATTGGCTAGCTTTAACTTGAGAATACTCGCCTCTCGTCAAATTAGTAAGAGGTTTTGCAATTTTGGCATAGTCGCGGATAAACTTTCTATAATACGAAGTTAAACCTAGGAAACTTTTCAAACCCTTCAAGTTAACCGGAGGCAGGATTTTTTCTATTGCTTGAACCTTCCCTGGGTCAGGTAGAATTCCGTCAGGAGTAATTAGGTAGCCGAGAAATTCTACGCTGGTTTCCATAAAATTAGTCTTTTCCAGATTAACTTTTAGTCCCGACTCTCTCATTCTCGTAAGGATTGTCTTTATGTCGTTAAGGTGGTCTGGCATATTTTTACTGAAGATGATGATGTCATCAATATAGACATAGCAGTTCTTTCCTATGAATTCCTTGAGAACATCATCAATCATTCTTTGGAAAATGGCCGGGGCGTTCCTAAGGCCAAACGGCATCCTTAAGAATTCATACTTCCCATTCATAGTAGAGAATGCCGTTTTGCTAATGTCCCTCTCTCTCATCTCTATCTGATGGAACCCGGAAGTGAGATTGAGGGTGGTAAAATATTTGGCTTCGCCCAGGCTGGCAAGAGTACTATTAATATCTGGGATTGGGTAGGCGTCGGGGATAGTCACGGCGTTTAGCCTTTTGAAATCTACCACCATCCTATACTGCTTTTCCCCATTGGGTTTCGGCTTTTTCGACACCACCCATATGGGGGAATTGTAAGGGCTTTTAGAAGGGCGTATTACGCCCTCGGCCAAAAGTTCACGGACTTGACGTTCTACTTCCTCTCTCATATTGGAAGGGTAAGGATAACTTTTTGAATAGATTGGTTCTTCTGTACTGGTGCGTATTTCCGCCCTTACAGAAGTTTTTACCTCGCAACTGCCCACTGGCCCGAAAACATCTCGATAACTATCAACTATTTCGTGAAGGAGTGTCTGTATTTCTACGGGAATGCTATTTTTTAGGGTTATACTAGTGTTCACCTCGGCGCATGGTTTATTCTTAAGAGGGATCTCTGTTTTTTTATCTATAACCAGTATATTTTTTTCTCTATCGATAACAGCACCTAGTTGCTTTAAGGTATCGTCCCCTATTATTCCATCAAAGGATCTCAATTCGGGAAGCACGAAGAACGTCAAGGTTGTATTATTGCCTAAATGAGAAAAGAACTTCCCGCTAATTTTTTTAGAAATATGAATTTCGCCGCCTGCCGTGTTGACAACGAACGTTTTCGACACAGGATTGGGATTTTCTGCCAGATGAGGTCCGATAAAATTTTTATTAGCCCCTGTGTCTACAAGAAATTTACGCGTTGCCCCATCCCGTGTTATATATTCTATATAGGGCACACTGGAAACGAGGCATCTGTCATAAAATTTGCCTCATTGGTTTCATTGTTCGTGATTTTCGGTTCGTAACCCTGTATGTTATCCTCGGAGGGCAGCATATGATACATTCGCTGTTCCTTTCGGGGATAGTTATCTGACCTAGGTCTTTTCAATTCCCTATCAAAGTGGTTATTGTCGAAACGATTAGAATAACTTTTGTTGCGCATGGACTCGCCAGCTTCCACTTTTACTTCGGGTCCGGCAGTATAAGGCCTTGTGTTGGTAAAATGCCTCACTGCACCAGACCTATCATTACTACGCCCCTGTCTATCGTTGGAACGCCAGGTGTTATTGAACCGGCTCTGTGGAACCGTGCTGTATACGGTTCTTACGTGTTGGTTTGTGGGAGAGGGGACAAAATTGGTTGTCCTCGGCTGAGACGAGATGCTTCTAAAGTTCAAGTTTTGTATTTCGAGGCAAGCTGAATATGCCTCGGGGAGAGTCCTGGGCTTTTGGATAATCATCATTTTAGAAAGGTCACCGTTTAGCCCTCTTATGAACACGTCGAGAGCGCGGTTCCTGTAGGTCTCGATTAGTGCGTTAATGGTTTCGGTCGAGTACGTTTCTGTTTTGATTTTATTGATCACTAGAGAGAATTGATGGTTCACCTTGGCGTAGAATTCGTCTAGCTTCATATTGCCCTGAGAGAGTTGGTTCAGCTGATGTTCGAGAGTTCGGATATCTCGTTTGTCAGCGTAGTGTAAGGACAATATTTTCTTTATTTATCCCCAATCTTCCCCAAAAACGTTATAGGATACTAGAGCTGTATCTGCGACACCTCTTATTTTTTGGCGTATGTGTTGCAGAATTGCTCTATATATTGGCTTATTGCGGACTATCTCATAATCCTTCAATATAGCCTCTACATTGTGTACCCAGGATATATAATAAACCGGGTTACCCTCGAATACTTGCAATTCCCTAACGCAGTCAGGTAATTTACTAATGTCCCTTAAGTCATCCTCAGTTCTGGGTGCAGGAGATGGCTCCGGTTCCACAACTCTCTCAAGAGTCTCCCCCTTGGCATTTGCCTCCATTTGGACAATCCTATTCTCGGCAGCCCTCAATTGGGAGGTCAACACTCGTATGGCCTCTGCTGCCTTGTCATTTTGCTCAATTAGGGATAGGCGACCTTCAACGCCCCTAATTTGTTCGACAATTGCGTTTACCGCCCCCGTCAGTCCAGTAAGGGAGTTCCTAATTTCATCCATTCTATTTTCTTCCTTGCTTTCACTAGAGCACCTCGATCGAAGGGAATAGTGGTACATGAATGGCTTCTCACCTGATTCGTTTGTTCACCTTATTGAGGGTTTTCACAAGGGATAAAAAGAAAAAAAAATCCTAAAAATGCTTTTCGAGGAGATTAATAATTTCGCCTTTTACCCCAAAAAGTCATCAAAAAAATGTTCACTCTTTTTTTATTAAAAATGTATATAAAAATATAAATATAGGTAAATAAGCAAGTAGAGTACTTTCGTTTTTTTTTTCAAAAATTAAAAATTTTAAGTTAATTTCGCTTTTTTATAAAAAAAAGGGAATCAAAAATTGCACTTTTTTTTCAAAAAAAGGTTATCAAAAAATATAAAATAGTTTCGCTTTTTTATAAAAAAAGGGTATCAAAAATTTGCACTTTTTTTCAAAAAAAGGTTATCAAAAAATATTAAATAGCTTCGCTTTTTTATAAAAAAAGGGTATCAAAAATTTGCACTTTTTTTTCAAAAAAAGGTTATCAAAAAATATAAAATAGTTTCGCTTTTTTATAAAAAAAGGGTATCAAAAATTTGCACATTTTTTTCAAAAAAAAGGTTATCAAAAAATATAAAATAGTTTCGCTTTTTTATAAAAAAAGGGTATCAAAAATTTGCACTTTTTTTTCAAAAAAAGGTTATCAAAAAATATAAAATAGTTTCGCTTTTTTATAAAAAAAGGGTATCAAAAATTTGCACTTTTTTTTCAAAAAAAGGTTATCAAAAAATTGGAGTAATTGCACTTTTTTCAAAAAAAAGGTTATCAAAAATATAAAATAGTTTCACTTTTTTTTCAAAAAAAAGGTTATCAAAAAATATAAAATAGTTTCACTTTTTATTAAAAAAAGGGTATCAAAAAATTGCACTTTTTTTTCAAAAAAAAGGTTATCAAAAAATTTGGAGTAATTACACTTTTTTTCAAAAAAAAAAGGTTATCAAAAAATATAAAATAGTTTCTAGTGTTCTCCTCTTTGAGGAATATTAAAACACCGCTAAGAAGTGATCCACTACTGTTGATCGGTCCCTGCTCGGGCGCCAGTTACTGCATTCCTTCCAGGATGCACTAAAAAAATACTTGTGCTGAAACTCTCAACTTCGAGTTCCAGACTTTTATATCAAACAACAACTATTTTAATTTTGCAAATTCAACTTATTTATTGATAGCACAATTAAACTGATAAACTGAATCTTAGCTCCGCTAACTTAGAACTAACTCTTACTGTTTAATGCGAACTATTATAATTAAGTTATAATTAAGTTAAATTCTTTCATGACTATTCAGTCACTTGAAACAAAGGTTTCGGATGGCTGTCCAGTCAATAATCTAAATAACTTCGAGGCACGTCATACCAAATATGCAAACTTGCATTTTTTTTGTTATTTATAACATTCAACAGTGCTCTTAGCAGCACACAATTTATCTGTTTATACAACTACAATGTATATAAAACTGTTCATCGCGTTATTTTTGTTGTTGTCTTTGTACTGTATGTACAAGACATTTTGGGCTGAAGCAGTTGACGCTGCTCCGCTTTTTAGTTTGTCGCTTTTCAACCGTTTACTGTAACAGACGTGGATCTTGCCTTCAAGTTAATAAAGTGTAACTCCTTTTAATATCTTTTTGTTTAATAAATATTTTTTAAGTAGAATTTAAAACAAAGTGGTTTTCTGTTATTTATTTGAATTGATTGTTGAGCGAACATTTTTTGGTGCCGAAACCCGGGAACTTAACAGAAATTTAAATGCATTCAAAAGCTTTTGTTTGCATCTTCATAACAACTCTGCTATATTTAATTGGAATATCATCTTGCACTTCCGGGCTGCCCTGCTGTGCGCTACAATTAGCTTGCTGTGCCGCTGCTCTACTGTATTTCCTTGGAACTCTAGTGATTATCAGCACTGTATTTTGTATCTGAAAGATCAACAACGATGGAAAAATTAATTGAAGAACAACGCGATGCGTTTGACGATTTGTCACGCATGATAAAGATGGTACGTGAACGAAGAAGTAAATCTAGAGGATACTCTACCACCGTGTTAAATGAACTGAACAACAACTTTGATAAGGTAAAGAAAAATCATTTCGATATATTAAAAATAGCTCAAGAAACATCATTGGAATCAAAGGATATTCCATACATTACCGAAGAGATATATTATCATTATAGGGAGTTAACCTTCGAATTAAAGGGAGAACTCTTAGACATTATTCAAACTGAAGGCGTTATAGATCCATGCACACCACCCCATTCTAGCACAGTCTATGTGCAACGAGAGGACACAATTTTGGGAGCAGAAACAAGGCTGCCCAAAATTGCTGTTCCAACATTTTCAGGTGATTACCTAGAATGGTTTTCATTTCGAGACCTGTACACATCTCTGGTTCATAACAATAAGTCATTGAACAAAATTGAGAAAATGTTCTATCTTAAGGGCTCCGTCAAGGGAGAGGCAGAACATTTAATAAGACATATATTTGCAACTGAAGCAAATTATGATCTAGCTTGGAAGACATTGGAGGACAGGTTTCACAATAAACGCATTATTGTAGACACGCTTCTTCAAAAGCTCTTCGCTATTCCTAAGTGTAGTAAGCCTTCGCACTCAGCGATCAAAACTTTATTAGATACTACCAAGGAATGTCTATCTTCACTTGCTAATCTAAATATCCCTACTGATAATTGGGACCCAATGATTGTACACCTTACGGTACAAAAGTTTGATACAGAAACTAGAAAAGATTGGGAGCACACTCTCAGAGCTTCAAATGAACTTCCAGAACTTGAAAATCTGTTTCAATTCTTGGAAAGTACCTTCCGAACGTTAGAAACCTTAGGCACAGCTGAAGCTGCCTTTAAACCAAAATCTATGAATGGGCCATCGCGCTCTCAGCTTAAGACATTCAGTCTTAACAAATCATCACTTTGCCTCTGCTGCAAAAAATCTCATTCCCTCTATTCGTGTTGGGCATTCAAATCTTACTCATTGGAAGATAAGATTAAGTTCGTGAAAAGCCAATCAATTTGCATGAATTGCTTAAGTAGCGGACATAAGGCTTGTGATTGCAAATCAAGCTATACTTGCCAAGTGTGTAATCAGAAGCATCACACTCTCCTACATAATACTTCTCCAAGTGAGACAGCTAAAAATATCACAGTCAAGCAAAGCTCAAGCAGTTTACAAAACCATCACGTTTCCACTCTCGATGCGCATCAGCCGCAATACTTAACTAATATTTTACTTGCAACACTTTTGCTGAAAATTGAAACCCCGAATGGTAGAGTTTGGGCAAGAGCACTTCTAGACCAAGGATCTCAAGGATCATTTATCACTGAACAGTTTGTGCAAACATACAAACTTCGCTGTCATTCTACTCACCTCAAAATTCATGGGGTAAATCCTAATCAAGTCAATTATGCACGGAAGTCCACTTATATGCGACTATATTCAAATCATGACACATTCTCTGTTGCTGTTGAAGCTTTTATTTTGCCAAATTTATCAACATACTTACCAAATCGAAGCATTTCGCCTTTAAAAATAACATCAAGCTTACCATTCAATCTTGCTGACCCTCAATATTTCGAATCACGTCCAATTGATATTATATTAGGCGCTGATGTATATGGTTTAATCTTAAAAGAGGGCCAACATAAAAATGAAAATGGACTACTTTTCCAAGAAACTTATTTCGGTTGGATACTCTCTGGACCAATAAGTTCTTTGAATCAAGAGTTCACCATTAGCACTCATTTTTGCAAAATAGATGATCAATTAAGGCGCTTTTGGGAACAAGAAGAATTGACCCAAAAACGGGTACCTACATTAGAAGAAGTTGCATGTGAGAATCATTTTATTTCGAACTATAAAAGAGACGACAAAGGTCGGTATATAGTATCATTGCCATTCAAAGCTGAAATTGAAGGAAAATCAATTCAAGACTTTGAAGATTCTCATATTGGTGCTAGCATTAGGCTACGTAATATGGAGAAAACTTTTGAGAGAAAACCTGAGTTGTATAAAGAATACAGCAAATTCATGGATGAATATCTTCATCTTGGACACATGCAACTAGTAGGCGAGTACCCACATGACGTAAAGAAAAATGCGTATTATCTTCCTCATCACGGAGTTGAAAAACAAAGTAGTACGACAACAAAACTTCGTGTAGTTTTTGACGGGTCTAGCAAATATCGTAATCAACGGTCGTTGAATGAAGAGTTAGCACCAGGCCCTGCTCTTCAGTGCGATTTGTCTCAAATAATTCTACGATGGCGCAGACACAAAATTGCGTTGAGCTCTGACATTGAGAAAATGTTCAGACAAATACTTATAAAACTAGAACACCAATGGTATCAGCAAATATTGTGGAGGAAATCTAAAAATGAACCAGTTCAAATATATAAATTAAACACTGTAACGTACGGAACTACTTCCGCACCGTTCTTATCAATTCGAACTCTTCAACAACTAGCTAGAGATGAATATAATCGATATCCCGATGCAGCGGATAAGCTCTTGACTGATATTTATGTGGATGACATCATGACTGGAACTGATGATGTTCCAGAAGCCCTCGCTCTACAACAAGAACTGTGCAAATTACTGAATGCTGGTGGATTTAATTTGCGGAAATGGGCCTCAAATTCAATGGATTTACTTCAATTAATACCACATGAGCTAAGGGAATCATCAGATTCTGTTGAACTTAATCAAGATAATTTTATAAAAGCATTAGGTTTATATTGGAAACCATATACTGATTGTTTTTCATTTATAGTTAACTTTGATACATCATCGGCTCCTACTAAGAGAAGCCTGTTGTCTGATGCTTCGAAACTCTTTGATCCACTAGGATGGCTGGCACCGACAACAATTATTGCTAAACTGTTATTCCAAAAATTATGGCTCGCTGGCATCAAATGGGACGATTTGCTCCCCGACAATATACGAATAGAGTGGATGGAGTATCGAAACTCACTTAAGTACTTAGAAGAGGTACAAATTCATAGATATATTGGTATTTCTAAACAAAGAAAATGTTCATTACACGGATTTGGTGATGCTTCACAAGTTGGATTTGCCGCAACCGTTTATTCAAGGACTATAATGGAAAATGGAGACATTATAATACAGTTATTACAAGCAAAAACAAAGGTTGCACCCCTTAAAACATTATCAATACCAAAGCTTGAATTATGTGCAGCACAGTTATTGGCAAAACTAATAAACAAAGTATCAGAATCACTCGAAGGATCCATAGATGAAGTAATTCTATGGAGTGACAGCACAACTGTGTTAGCCTGGATAAGAGCACAACCAATTCGCTGGACTGTTTATGTAGCAAATCGTGTAGCTGAAATTCAACGATTGACTTCAATAAGTCAGTGGCGTTACGTACCTACGAAGGATAACCCAGCTGACTGCGCAACAAAAGGTGTTATGCCGCGAGACCTAGTTAACCATGATCTATGGTG
This sequence comes from Coremacera marginata, assembly GCA_914767935.1. NCBI lineage: Eukaryota > Metazoa > Arthropoda > Insecta > Diptera > Sciomyzidae > Coremacera > Coremacera marginata. The sequence goes on along the minus strand of OU612044.1, from coordinate 107,758,394 downwards.
GCATGGTCCACTTTGGCTGAGAGATGTTCCTGCCTCTTGGCCGTCCGATATTGATCCAGCAGTAAACACAAACTTAGAGGAACGTAAATCCGTTCAAGTATCGAATCTTGTTTCGAAGTCATATCCAGATATATTGGTAAAATATTCTACATTGAGAAAAACACTCATCATTACCAGTTACCTGCTTCGATTTCATCATAACTGTCTCAAAAAGGAAGATCGCCGTATAGGGTTTATATCATTTCAAGAAATACAAATGGCAACTAATCATCTTATTCGAATAGCTCAACAGATAGATTTTTCTAGAGAAATCGAAGAGATATCCAATGGTTGCCTACAAAAGGGGCACGCTATTGCAAACCTGTGTCCTTTCTTGGACAAAACTGGAATTTTACGAGTTGGTGGCAGACTTAAACTTGCAGACATTCCGGCATCTATGAAACATCCAATTCTTTTATCAAATAAAAATCCACTTACCTTTCTAATCTTTTCAGATGCTCATGTTAGAACATTACATGGTGGCATTCAATTGATGTTGAACTTCGTTCGTTGTAAATACTGGGTACCAAATGCTCGACATATCGCACAAAACATCTTGAAACGCTGTTTAGTATGTTTTAAGTATACCGCCAAAACTGCTGAGCAACTTATGGGAAATTTGCCATCAATTCGACTTAAGCCAGCTCGACCATTTCTACATAGCGGTGTGGACTATGCAGGACCCATCGATGTTCGACAGTCTTCACTTCGAAATTCGAAAATTTCAAAGGGATATATATGTATATTCTTGTGTATGGTAACTAAAGCCATCCACTTAGAAGCCGTATCGAGCCTCTCCACTGAGGCTTTCATTGCTGCATTCCGAAGATTTGTCTCAAGAAGGGGTAAATGTAGTCAAATATATTCAGATTGCGGCACAAACTTTGTAGGTGCTGATACTGCTTTACAAAAAATGCATTCAAAAAATACTTCTGCGTTAACGAAGGATCTGAGAGAACTTTTGGTTGAAGAAGGTACTACCTGGAATTTTATTCCTCCTGCATCTCCCCATTTTGGTGGTTTATGGGAGGCAGGCGTGAAATCTACCAAGCATCATTTGAAAAGAATCATGCAGGACCATGTTTTAAACTATGAAGAACTAGCTACGCTTCTAGCTGAAATTGAAGCCTGTCTAAACTCACGACCACTAAGTCCACTTAACGAAGATGTTGAAAATTGCGATGCGCTCACACCCGCTCATTTTCTAATTGGTGAGCCTACAATCAACATACCAAATGAGGACCTCCTCGATCTTAAAACAACCGGCAACAATCGCTGGCGATTGATAGAACAGATGAAACAACATTTTTGGTCAAGATGGCGCTCAGAATACCTAAGTCGAATGCAATCGAGACCAAAATGGGCAACTATACGCACGAATGCAAGAATCGGAGATCTGGTTTTACTATACGATGAGAGATGTCCACCTGGAAAATGGCCTTTAGCACGCATTACAGAAGTTCATCCAGGCAAAGATAACTTGGTCCGCGTAGTTACCTTAAAATGCAATGGTAAATTTTTTAAACGACCAATCAGAAAAATTTGTTTTCTTCCGAATATAGATTCCCACGATTCCACTCGAGAAAGCGATGAAAGTAATGGCACATCGGCTGCGAGTCGAGGCGCAGCCAGTCAACCAGGCGACTCACCAATAACCTCCATCGGCCTTACTCCTCATCCTTGAGGTCTACTTACCTAAGCATATCTCTCTGGCTTCGCACATACTTGAAGAACTATCGTCCTTGGGGGGCGGAATGTTTAATGCGAACTATTATAATTAAGTTATAATTAAGTTAAATTCTTTCATGACTATTCAGTCACTTGAAACAAAGGTTTCGGATGGCTGTCCAGTCAATAATCTAAATAACTTCGAGGCACGTCATACCAAATATGCAAACTTGCATTTTTTTTGTTATTTATAACATTCAACAGTGCTCTTAGCAGCACACAATTTATCTGTTTATACAACTACAATGTATATAAAACTGTTCATCGCGTTATTTTTGTTGTTGTCTTTGTACTGTATGTACAAGACATTTTGGGCTGAAGCA
>OU612044.1:107673804-107753804 GCA_914767935.1 Coremacera marginata | reverse complement strand
CATCATCATCATCATCATCATCATCATCATCATCATCATCATCATCATCATCATCATCATCATCATCATCATCATCATCATCATCATCATCATCATCATCATCATCATCATCATCATCATCATCATCATCATCATCATCATCATCATCATCATCATCATCATCATCATCATCATCATCATCATCATCATCATCATCATCATCATCATCATCATCATCATCATCATCATCATCATCATCATCATCATCATCATCATCATCATCATCATCATCATCATCATCATCATCATCATCATCATCATCATCATCATCATCATCATCATCATCATCATCATCATCATCATCATCATCATCATCATCATCATCATCATCATCATCATCATCATCATCATCATCATCATCATCATCATCATCATCATCATCATCATCATCATCATCATCATCATCATCATCATCATCATCATCATCATCATCATCATCATCATCATCATCATCATCATCATCATCATCATCATCATCATCATCATCATCATCATCATCATCATCATCATCATCATCATCATCATCATCATCATCATCATCATCATCATCATCATCATCATCATCATCATCATCATCATCATCATCATCATCATCATCATCATCATCATCATCATCATCATCATCATCATCATCATCATCATCATCATCATCATCATCATCATCATCATCATCATCATCATCATCATCATCATCATCATCATCATCATCATCATCATCATCATCATCATCATCATCATCATCATCATCATCATCATCATCATCATCATCATCATCATCATCATCATCATCATCATCATCATCATCATCATCATCATCATCATCATCATCATCATCATCATCATCATCATCATCATCATCATTATTATTATTATAGTTACTGCATTCCTTCCAGGATGCACTAAAAAAATACTTTTGCTGAAACTCTCAACTTCGAGTTCCAGACTTTTATATCAAACAACAACTATTTTAATTTTGCAAATTCAACTTATTTATTGATAGCACAATTAAACTGATAAACTGAATCTTAGCTCCGCTAACTTAGAACTAACTCTTACAATGCAAAATGCTTAACACCTAAACTTAATTATGCTTATTCTAGTTCTTCTTATGAATCACCTAAAATATGCTTTTAGACGACAGCACAGGGAATATGCTGCGTTGCAGTTTCCCACAGGTTGACGGGATCCGATTACGGCGCGTGTGTCTGCTGGTTGCGAAATACAGGTTGACTAGCTGACGGCTGCATTTTGCAGGGTGGTAACTCCTCCCTCCTTAAAAATCTGCGTCCCGTAGATCTAGGTGAGTATGGAGGCTGCGTGGCGGTTTTTGTGGTGGGTCAATGGAAGGTGATTTTATCTCTGGATTGGTGATTGCAGGTAACCTAAGCTTCCTCGTCATCATGTGCCATAAGGTGAACAAGACACAGACGACAGTGGTCACTATCAGCAGATCTGTAATTATATAATATTTAATAGAGTTTTGGATCTTGTCCAATTTCCTGATGTTGTCAACGCCAAGATCATGCACGTATTCCAAATCGACGACAAGTCCCTTGTCGGTAATGTTCACTAGTGCGGAGGGTAGAGCCCGGTGATGTGAGGTGTTTTTGGACGTGAAGGTTCTGTTCTTCATGTATATTGTTTCGTTGTCTAGGTGAATTACATTGCTTCCTTCTAGTTGCCTTGTTTCGTTGGCACCCACGATTTCACCCTTAAAATTTGTAGAAAAAACTATGTTATCGGTAAGCATTTCAATTACCTCTTCTTTGTTTGACCGGAAATGGCATTCCGCGTGGCCACCTTTCAGAACCTTGGGTATACAACTATCTTCAGGTAATTTTTCCAGCATCCTCATCTCGCACACAGTAGAGTTATTGATCCTCAGGCAATCGTTCTTTATACCGTACGTTTCCATCTGACTTATAAGTACCTGATGAAAGGGCAAGTCTAGTTGCTTCCCCTCATTGATGGTCGCTCTTGTAACTAGTAGATGGTATCTGGACGCACTCAACTTCGGCATCGAGAGAACGTAGAGTAAGATGGACCCATTGGTGAATATTGAAGGCTCCCCAAACTCCATTGCCTCTATTGTATTCTGATATGGGAGTGTTTCGATTTCCGCAAGGAGCCGATCTATTTCCTCCTTGTCCAGCATATTACTGTTCACAATCCCGGTTTTTGCCAGCTGGCAAGCACGAACGATTTCGCTGACTTCCGTTTTTACTATCAGCAATTTGTTGAGGATGTCGCTCTCAATTTGTTCTTCTTTGGTATCTTTGGATATGCTGTTAAGTCTGCTTATCGCTTGGTTCACCTTCTGCAATGCCTCACGAGAAGAAATAAAAAGTTTTTCATTAATTTTATATTGGTGGTTATTGTTTTCCGTAATTTGGTCTTGGCTTTGAAGAATGGTGTTCCAGTCTGTAGCATCCGGTGACCCGGCAATCCACTTCCACGCTGAACCTATCCAGTTGATAGACCTTGTTCTTCTTGTTGTTTTTGCGCGAAGCTCGCTCAGCCGGTCGTTAATCCAATTAAAGTGGTATGCAAAGATCTGTTTTTTGGTGTTGCTATGTAGTGTGTTGTTGGCCGTATTTGTCATGTCTTTCAGCAGCTCGTCGTATGAGTTCAGGTTGATGATGTGTACCAACTTGAATCGCCCATTTATGGTCCATGCATCACCCGCACGTATTGAGACTATCGGTGTTTTATAGTTGAATATTTGGTAGCCCTGTGCTGCGGCTACTATTAGGATTAACCTTATACTGTAATGATATATAAGTAATAATATATAATGAAACATAGGTATAAGGGTCTTCCCTTTTATTTTTTAAATATGACCTCATATTGACCAAGTTACATTGTTTTCGTTTTGCTTTTTACAAAAATAATTTGTATTACCGTATGTTTGCCTATTTTAATTAATTTTTTTTTTTTTGATTTTACGACGATATTACCTCCTTATCTAAGAGGAAAAGGTTAAAATAATTTTCTACAGTAGATGCATGTGTAGTGGCAAAATTTCAAAATTTTTATTCCATTTGCTTATTTTATTAATTTATTCTAGAGGACAAAATAATATTAGATTAATTTAAAATTTAAATTTCAAAATGTTCATTTTATTTGTTTATTTAAGTAGTTTATTCTAGAAGACAAAATAATATTTAACTTATTTAAAATTTTAATTTAAAATTATTTATTTTATTTGTTTATTTAATTAGTTTATTCTAGAGGACAAAATAATATTAGATTAATTAGAACGACTGATAGAATAATGCACATTTTCCAATAGCATGTAGTTAATAAACATATATTTAATAAAAATATTTTATTTTTGGGTTATAATGTATATCGGGGTGGTAGCTTCTACGTGTTCTTATCCTATGATTTTGGTGTTCCTATATAACTACTTGGCGTACTAAGGAAAATTCAAGGTTTGTGCGATCGGTTTATATTTTTAATATTTGCTTTGTGGATACGCCTTCCACTAGCTGTAATGATTGTTACCTTGTTATCCTTCGCTACTATCTCTTTTCGATAGAGCGGTTTATTTTTTCCTTTTAGGCCCTTATTCGCTACATAAATTGCCTCTCCCTTTTTATATCGTATTGGTTTTGACTTTTTTTTATTTCGCCTTAAATTTCTGACGCGAAGATTTTTCATTATAAGCCCTCTTAGGTCCTTATTGACCTTGGATCGGAAATCGATTAAATTTTGATAGTTAATTCTCTGGCTTCTATTAAAAAATACATCGCTGGGCTTTTTGTGAATGACCGAATGAATGGTATTGTTGTACCTATCCACGGCGACCTCGATCAACTCATTTACTTCAAGAGATGGATACTCTCTTCTGAGGCATCTGTATATTTCTAGGACAGTGGAGTGAAGTCTTTCTATTTGACCATTGACTTCACTCCTCTGTGTCGGAGTTAAATATAACCTTATACCCAAGCTTTTGATGAAACTACTAATTATCGGACTTATAAAGCTCCTTTCGTTATCCGTTACGAGGACCTTTGGCACCGTAAAATAATGCAAAATTTTAATCAGTTTTGACCTAATGTGCAGCACTGACCTATCTTTTATGCGGAAAAATTTTGCAAATTTTGAAAACTTATCTATGCATGTTATAAATTTCACATTCTCGATTTCCATAATGTCCATGTGCAATATTTCGCATGGATATTTAGGAACCGGAGTTAACTGTAGTTGGGGGTCTATCGGTCTTCTGTCGTATTTACTGACATTGCAAATTTCGCATGAGGCTATATATGTTCTTATAAGATTACTCATACTAGGAAAATAGTACCTTTCTAGTATTTGTTCTTTATTTTCCCTATAATTTCTATGAGCCCTTCTGTGCTCATCTTCGATTATTTGAAATTTGTTCTCTTCTCTAGCTATATCCTGTACAATTCTCTGAGTTACCCTTATTTTATAACCAGTGAATGTTTCCAAGTAGATGTCTTGCAAAAGGGCTAAACGATTTTCCGGAATTTTTATACCATTAATGCCGGTAGGATTTAATACCTTTTTCAGGTTTTCTAATATGACTTTCCTATCCAATTGTTTTGCCCCAATGTAGTGTCGACTATACCCAGGGTGAGGATTTTCAAAGGAGTTCAGTTCCTTGCCTTCTTTGAATACTATCTGATTACGAAAAACATTAAGTGGTGCTTCCACATGTGGGATCAAGTCTGAATTATCCTGTTCAGCACTATGTTCCGTCACATTGCTTGAGAAGTTTTCATCCCGACCCTCACTAGCCGTACCAGTACACGAGTCGTCTATTTCTCTGCCCTCGCTGGCCGTCTCTGTTGTTGAGCTTTTATTCGACGATTCAGTCTGGCGGTCGTCCGCCGTTTAGTGATTAACTTCGGTTTTAAGTCGGGACAGAGCATCAGCCACTAGGTTCGATTTACCCGAGGTGTAAATTAAATCGTAGTTGTACTCTTCTATTCTCGCCTTCCAACGCTTGAGTTTCGCATTGAAGTTTCTATTACCTAATGCGAAGGTCAAGGGTTGGTGATCGGTAAAGATTTTGATTTTTTTTGCGCCATATAAATAATTTCTTAAGTTGTCAAGGGCCCATACAATTGCCAGCATCTCCTTTTCATTAGTCGCATAATTTTCTTCGGTGCGACTCAATGATCGAGAGATGTAGGCAATTGGTTTCTGCCTATTTTGTTCTCCTTGCGAGAGCACTGCGCCTATTGCATAATTAGACGCGTCGGTCGTTAAATTAAAAGGTTTACTAAAATCCGGGAAAGCCAATACTTCCGAGGAAGTCAGCAGTTCCTTCAAATTATTGAATGCCTGCAAGGCCGAACCCTCAATGTGTATAGGAACATTTCTTGATTGGCTAGCTTTAACTTGAGAATACTCGCCTCTCGTCAAATTAGTAAGAGGTTTTGCAATTTTGGCATAGTCGCGGATAAACTTTCTATAATACGAAGTTAAACCTAGGAAACTTTTCAAACCCTTCAAGTTAACCGGAGGCAGGATTTTTTCTATTGCTTGAACCTTCCCTGGGTCAGGTAGAATTCCGTCAGGAGTAATTAGGTAGCCGAGAAATTCTACGCTGGTTTCCATAAAATTAGTCTTTTCCAGATTAACTTTTAGTCCCGACTCTCTCATTCTCGTAAGGATTGTCTTTATGTCGTTAAGGTGGTCTGGCATATTTTTACTGAAGATGATGATGTCATCAATATAGACATAGCAGTTCTTTCCTATGAATTCCTTGAGAACATCATCAATCATTCTTTGGAAAATGGCCGGGGCGTTCCTAAGGCCAAACGGCATCCTTAAGAATTCATACTTCCCATTCATAGTAGAGAATGCCGTTTTGCTAATGTCCCTCTCTCTCATCTCTATCTGATGGAACCCGGAAGTGAGATCGAGGGTGGTAAAATATTTGGCTTCGCCCAGGCTGGCAAGAGTACTATTAATATCTGGGATTGGGTAGGCGTCGGGGATAGTCACGGCGTTTAGCCTTTTGAAATCTACCACCATCCTATACTGCTTTTCCCCATTGGGTTTCGGCTTTTTCGACACCACCCATATGGGGGAATTGTAAGGGCTTTTAGAAGGGCGTATTACGCCCTCGGCCAAAAGTTCACGGACTTGACGTTCTACTTCCTCTCTCATATTGGAAGGGTAAGGATAACTTTTTGAATAGATTGGTTCTTCTGTACTGGTGCGTATTTCCGCCCTTACAGAAGTTTTTACCTCGCAACTGCCCACTGGCCCGAAAACATCTCGATAACTATCAACTATTTCGTGAAGGAGTGTCTGTATTTCTACGGGAATGCTATTTTTTAGGGTTATACTAGTGTTCACCTCGGCGCATGGTTTATTCTTAAGAGGGATCTCTGTTTTTTTATCTATAACCAGTATATTTTTTTCTCTATCGATAACAGCACCTAGTTGCTTTAAGGTATCGTCCCCTATTATTCCATCAAAGGATCTCAATTCGGGAAGCACGAAGAACGTCAAGGTTGTATTATTGCCTAAATGAGAAAAGAACTTCCCGCTAATTTTTTTAGAAATATGAATTTCGCCGCCTGCCGTGTTGACAACGAACGTTTTCGACACAGGATTGGGATTTTCTGCCAGATGAGGTCCGATAAAATTTTTATTAGCCCCTGTGTCTACAAGAAATTTACGCGTTGCCCCATCCCGTGTTATATATTCTATATAGGGCACACTGGAAACGAGGCATCTGTCATAAAATTTGCCTCATTGGTTTCATTGTTCGTGATTTTCGGTTCGTAACCCTGTATGTTATCCTCGGAGGGCAGCATATGATACATTCGCTGTTCCTTTCGGGGATAGTTATCTGACCTAGGTCTTTTCAATTCCCTATCAAAGTGGTTATTGTCGAAACGATTAGAATAATTTTTGTTGCGCATGGACTCGCCAGCTTCCACTTTTACTTCGGGTCCGGCAGTATAAGGCCTTGTGTTGGTAAAATGCCTCACTGCACCAGACCTATCATTACTACGCCCCTGTCTATCGTTGGAACGCCAGGTGTTATTGAACCGGCTCTGTGGAACCGTGCTGTATATGGTTCTTACGTGTTGGTTTGTGGGAGAGGGGACAAAATTGGTTGTCCTCGGCTGAGACGAGATGCTTCTAAAGTTCAAGTTTTGTATTTCGAGGCAAGCTGAATATGCCTCGGGGAGAGTCCTGGGCTTTTGGATAATCATCATTTTAGAAAGGTCACCGTTTAGCCCTCTTATGAACACGTCGAGAGCGCGGTTCCTGTAGGTCTCGATTAGTGCGTTAATGGTTTCGGTCGAGTACGTTTCTGTTTTGATTTTATTGATCACTAGAGAGAATTGATGGTTCACCTTGGCGTAGAATTCGTCTAGCTTCATATTGCCCTGAGAGAGTTGGTTCAGCTGATGTTCGAGAGTTCGGATATCTCGTTTGTCAGCGTAGTGTAAGGACAATATTTTCTTTATTTATCCCCAATCTTCCCCAAAAACGTTATAGGATACTAGAGCTGTATCTGCGACACCTCTTATTTTTTGGCGTATGTGTTGCAGAATTGCTCTATATATTGGCTTATTGCGGACTATCTCATAATCCTTCAATATAGCATCTACATTGTGTACCCAGGATATATAATAAACCGGGTTACCCTCGAATACTTGCAATTCCCTAACGCAGTCAGGTAATTTACTAATGTCCCTTTAGTCATCCTCAGTTCTGGGTGCAGGAGATGGCTCCGGTTCCACAACTCTCTCAAGAGTCTCCCCCTTGGCATTTGCCTCCATTTGGACAATCCTATTCTCGGCAGCCCTCAATTGGGAGGTCAACACTCGTATGGCCTCTGCTGCCTTGTCATTTTGCTCAATTAGGGATAGGCGACCTTCAACGCCCCTAATTTGTTCGACAATTGCGTTTACCGCCCCCGTCAGTCCAGTAAGGGAGTTCCTAATTTCATCCATTCTATTTTCTTCCTTGCTTTCACTAGAGCACCTCGATCGAAGGGAATAGTGGTACATGAATGGCTTCTCACCTGATTCGTTTGTTCACCTTATTGAGGGTTTTCACAAGGGATAAAAAGAAAAAAAAATCCTAAAAATGCTTTTCGAGGAGATTAATAATTTCGCCTTTTACCCCAAAAAGTCATCAAAAAAATGTTCACTCTTTTTTTATTAAAAATGTATATAAAAATATAAATATAGGTAAATAAGCAAGTAGAGTACTTTCGTTTTTTTTTTTCAAAAATTAAAAATTTTAAGTTAATTTCGCTTTTTTATAAAAAAAAGGGAATCAAAAATTGCACTTTTTTTTCAAAAAAAGGTTATCAAAAAATATAAAATAGTTTCGCTTTTTTATAAAAAAAGGGTATCAGAAATTTGCACTTTTTTTCAAAAAAAGGTTATCAAAAAATATAAAATAGCTTCGCTTTTTTATAAAAAAAGGGTATCAAAAATTTGCACTTTTTTTTCAAAAAAAGGTTATCAAAAAATATAAAATAGTTTCGCTTTTTTATAAAAAAAGGGTATCAAAAATTTGCACTTTTTTTTCAAAAAAAAGGTTATCAAAAAATATAAAATAGTTTCGCTTTTTTATAAAAAAAGGGTATCAAAAATTTGCACTTTTTTTTCAAAAAAAGGTTATCAAAAAATATAAAATAGTTTCGCTTTTTTATAAAAAAAGGGTATCAAAAATTTGCACTTTTTTTTCAAAAAAAGGTTATCAAAAAATTGGAGTAATTGCACTTTTTTCAAAAAAAAGGTTATCAAAAATATAAAATAGTTTCACTTTTTTTTCAAAAAAAAGGTTATCAAAAAATATAAAATAGTTTCACTTTTTATTAAAAAAAGGGTATCAAAAAATTGCACTTTTTTTTCAAAAAAAAGGTTATCAAAAAATTTGGAGTAATTACACTTTTTTTCAAAAAAAAAGGTTATCAAAAAATATAAAATAGTTTCTAGTGTTCTCCTCTTTGAGGAATATTAAAACACCGCTAAGAAGTGATCCACTACTGTTGATCGGTCCCTGCTCGGGCGCCAGTTACTGCATTCCTTCCAGGATGCACTAAAAAAATACTTGTGCTGAAACTCTCAACTTCGAGTTCCAGACTTTTATATCAAACAACAACTATTTTAATTTTGCAAATTCAACTTATTTATTGATAGCACAATTAAACTGATAAACTGAATCTTAGCTCCGCTAACTTAGAACTAACTCTTACAATGCAAAATGCTTAACACCTAAACTAAATTATGCTTATTCTAGTTCTTCTTATGAATCACCTAAAATATGCTTTTAGACGACAGCACAGGGAATATGCTGCGTTGCAGTTTCCCACAGGTTGACGGTATCCGATTACGGCGCGTGTGTCTGCTGGTTGCGAAATACAGGTTGACTAGCTGACGGCTGCATTTTGCAGGGTGGTAACTTTATTATTATTATTATATTATTATTATATTATTATTATATTATCATCATCATCATCATCATCATCATCATCATCATCATCATCATCATCATCATCATCATCATCATCATCATCATCATCATCATCATCATCATCATCATCATCATCATCATCATCATCATCATCATCATCATCATCATCATCATCATCATCATCATCATCATCATCATCATCATCATCATCATCATCATCATCATCATCATCATCATCATCATCATCATCATCATCATCATCATCATCATCATCATCATCATCATCATCATCATCATCATCATCATCATCATCATCATCATCATCATCATCATCATCATCATCATCATCATCATCATCATCATCATCATCATCATCATCATCATCATCATCATCATCATCATCATCATCATCATCATCATCATCATCATCATCATCATCATCATCATCATCATCATCATCATCATCATCATCATCATCATCATCATCATCATCATCATCATCATCATCATCATCATCATCATCATCATCATCATCATCATCATCATCATCATCATCATCATCATCATCATCATCATCATCATCATCATCATCATCATCATCATCATCATCATCATCATCATCATCATCATCATCATCATCATCATCATCATCATCATCATCATCATCATCATCATCATCATCATCATCATCATCATCATCATCATCATCATCATCATCATCATCATCATCATCATCATCATCATCATCATCATCATCATCATCATCATCATCATCATCATCATCATCATCATCATCATCATCATCATCATCATCATCATCATCATCATCATCATCATCATCATCATCATCATCATCATCATCATCATCATCATCATCATCATCATCATCATCATCATCATCATCATCATCATCATCATCATCATCATCATCATCATCATCATCATCATCATCATCATCATCATCATCATCATCATCATCATCATCATCATCATCATCATCATCATCATCATCATCATCATCATCATCATCATCATCATCATCATCATCATCATCATCATCATCATCATCATCATCATCATCATCATCATCATCATCATCATCATCATCATCATCATCATCATCATCATCATCATCATCATCATCATCATCATCATCATCATCATCATCATCATCATCATCATCATCATCATCATCATCATCATCATCATCATCATCATCATCATCATCATCATCATCATCATCATCATCATCATCATCATCATCATCATCATCATCATCATCATCATCATCATCATCATCATCATCATCATCATCATCATCATCATCATCATCATCATCATCATCATCATCATCATCATCATCATCATCATCATCATCATCATCATCATCATCATCATCATCATCATCATCATCATCATCATCATCATCATCATCATCATCATCATCATCATCATCATCATCATCATCATCATCATCATCATCATCATCATCATCATCATCATCATCATCATCATCATCATCATCATCATCATCATCATCATCATCATCATCATCATCATCATCATCATCATCATCATCATCATCATCATCATCATCATCATCATCATCATCATCATCATCATCATCATCATCATCATCATCATCATCATCATCATCATCATCATCATCATCATCATCATCATCATCATCATCATCATCATCATCATCATCATCATCATCATCATCATCATCATCATCATCATCATCATCATCATCATCATCATCATCATCATCATCATCATCATCATCATCATCATCATCATCATCATCATCATCATCATCATCATCATCATCATCATCATCATCATCATCATCATCATCATCATCATCATCATCATCATCATCATCATCATCATCATCATCATCATCATCATCATCATCATCATCATCATCATCATCATCATCATCATCATCATCATCATCATCATCATCATCATCATCATCATCATCATCATCATCATCATCATCATCATCATCATCATCATCATCATCATCATCATCATCATCATCATCATCATCATCATCATCATCATCATCATCATCATCATCATCATCATCATCATCATCATCATCATCATCATCATCATCATCATCATCATCATCATCATCATCATCATCATCATCATCATCATCATCATCATCATCATCATCATCATCATCATCATCATCATCATCATCATCATCATCATCATCATCATCATCATCATCATCATCATCATCATCATCATCATCATCATCATCATCATCATCATCATCATCATCATCATCATCATCATCATCATCATCATCATCATCATCATCATCATCATCATCATCATCATCATCATCATCATCATCATCATCATCATCATCATCATCATCATCATCATCATCATCATCATCATCATCATCATCATCATCATCATCATCATCATCATCATCATCATCATCATCATCATCATCATCATCATCATCATCATCATCATCATCATCATCATCATCATCATCATCATCATCATCATCATCATCATCATCATCATCATCATCATCATCATCATCATCATCATCATCATCATCATCATCATCATCATCATCATCATCATCATCATCATCATCATCATCATCATCATCATCATCATCATCATCATCATCATCATCATCATCATCATCATCATCATCATCATCATCATCATCATCATCATCATCATCATCATCATCATCATCATCATCATCATCATCATCATCATCATCATCATCATCATCATCATCATCATCATCATCATCATCATCATCATCATCATCATCATCATCATCATCATCATCATCATCATCATCATCATCATCATCATCATCATCATCATCATCATCATCATCATCATCATCATCATCATCATCATCATCATCATCATCATCATCATCATCATCATCATCATCATCATCATCATCATCATCATCATCATCATCATCATCATCATCATCATCATCATCATCATCATCATCATCATCATCATCATCATCATCATCATCATCATCATCATCATCATCATCATCATCATCATCATCATCATCATCATCATCATCATCATCATCATCATCATCATCATCATCATCATCATCATCATCATCATCATCATCATCATCATCATCATCATCATCATCATCATCATCATCATCATCATCATCATCATCATCATCATCATCATCATCATCATCATCATCATCATCATCATCATCATCATCATCATCATCATCATCATCATCATCATCATCATCATCATCATCATCATCATCATCATCATCATCATCATCATCATCATCATCATCATCATCATCATCATCATCATCATCATCATCATCATCATCATCATCATCATCATCATCATCATCATCATCATCATCATCATCATCATCATCATCATCATCATCATCATCATCATCATCATCATCATCATCATCATCATCATCATCATCATCATCATCATCATCATCATCATCATCATCATCATCATCATCATCATCATCATCATCATCATCATCATCATCATCATCATCATCATCATCATCATCATCATCATCATCATCATCATCATCATCATCATCATCATCATCATCATCATCATCATCATCATCATCATCATCATCATCATCATCATCATCATCATCATCATCATCATCATCATCATCATCATCATCATCATCATCATCATCATCATCATCATCATCATCATCATCATCATCATCATCATCATCATCATCATCATCATCATCATCATCATCATCATCATCATCATCATCATCATCATCATCATCATCATCATCATCATCATCATCATCATCATCATCATCATCATCATCATCATCATCATCATCATCATCATCATCATCATCATCATCATCATCATCATCATCATCATCATCATCATCATCATCATCATCATCATCATCATCATCATCATCATCATCATCATCATCATCATCATCATCATCATCATCATCATCATCATCATCATCATCATCATCATCATCATCATCATCATCATCATCATCATCATCATCATCATCATCATCATCATCATCATCATCATCATCATCATCATCATCATCATCATCATCATCATCATCATCATCATCATCATCATCATCATCATCATCATCATCATCATCATCATCATCATCATCATCATCATCATCATCATCATCATCATCATCATCATCATCATCATCATCATCATCATCATCATCATCATCATCATCATCATCATCATCATCATCATCATCATCATCATCATCATCATCATCATCATCATCATCATCATCATCATCATCATCATCATCATCATCATCATCATCATCATCATCATCATCATCATCATCATCATCATCATCATCATCATCATCATCATCATCATCATCATCATCATCATCATCATCATCATCATCATCATCATCATCATCATCATCATCATCATCATCATCATCATCATCATCATCATCATCATCATCATCATCATCATCATCATCATCATCATCATCATCATCATCATCATCATCATCATCATCATCATCATCATCATCATCATCATCATCATCATCATCATCATCATCATCATCATCATCATCATCATCATCATCATCATCATCATCATCATCATCATCATCATCATCATCATCATCATCATCATCATCATCATCATCATCATCATCATCATCATCATCATCATCATCATCATCATCATCATCATCATCATCATCATCATCATCATCATCATCATCATCATCATCATCATCATCATCATCATCATCATCATCATCATCATCATCATCATCATCATCATCATCATCATCATCATCATCATCATCATCATCATCATCATCATCATCATCATCATCATCATCATCATCATCATCATCATCATCATCATCATCATCATCATCATCATCATCATCATCATCATCATCATCATCATCATCATCATCATCATCATCATCATCATCATCATCATCATCATCATCATCATCATCATCATCATCATCATCATCATCATCATCATCATCATCATCATCATCATCATCATCATCATCATCATCATCATTATTATTATTATTATTATTATTATTATAGTTACTGCATTCCTTCCAGGATGCACTAAAAAAATACTTTTGCTGAAACTCTCAACTTCGAGTTCCAGACTTTTATATCAAACAACAACTATTTTAATTTTGCAAATTCAACTTATTTATTGATAGCACAATTAAACTGATAAACTGAATCTTAGCTCCGCTAACTTAGAACTAACTCTTACAATGCAAAATGCTTAACACCTAAACTAAATTATGCTTATTCTAGTTCTTCTTATGAATCACCTAAAATATGCTTTTAGTCGACAGCACAGGGAATATGCTGCGTTGCAGTTTCCCACAGGTTGACGGGATCCGATTACGGCGCGTGTGTCTGCTGGTTGCGAAATACAGGTTGACTAGCTGACGGCTGCATTTTGCAGGGTGGTAACTCCTCCCTCCTTAAAAATCTGCGTCCCGTAGATCTAGGTGAGTATGGAGGCTGCGTGGCGGTTTTTGTGGTGGGTCAATGGAAGGTGATTTTATCTCTGGATTGGTGATTGCAGGTAACCTAAGCTTCCTCGTCATCATGTGCCATAAGGTGAACAAGACACAGACGACAGTGGTCACTATCAGCAGATCTGTAATTATATAATATTTAATAGAGTTTTGGATCTTGTCCAATTTCCTGATGTTGTCAACGCCAAGATCATGCACGTATTCCAAATCGACGACAAGTCCCTTGTCGGTAATGTTCACTAGTGCGGAGGGTAGAGCCCGGTGATGTGAGGTGTTTTTGGACGTGAAGGTTCTGTTCTTCATGTATATTGTTTCGTTGTCTAGGTGAATTACATTGCTTCCTTCTAGTTGCCTTGTTTCGTTGGCACCCACGATTTCACCCTTAAAATTTGTAGAAAAAACTATGTTATCGGTAAGCATTTCAATTACCTCTTCTTTGTTTGACCGGAAATGGCATTCCGCGTGGCCACCTTTCAGAACCTTGGGTATACAACTATCTTCAGGTAATTTTTCCAGCATCCTCATCTCGCACACAGTAGAGTTATTGATCCTCAGGCAATCGTTCTTTATACCGTACGTTTCCATCTGACTTATAAGTACCTGATGAAAGGGCAAGTCTAGTTGCTTCCCCTCATTGATGGTCGCTCTTGTAACTAGTAGATGGTATCTGGACGCACTCAACTTCGGCATCGAGAGAACGTAGAGTAAGATGGACCCATTGGTGAATATTGAAGGCTCCCCAAACTCCATTGCCTCTATTGTATTCTGATATGGGAGTGTTTCGATTTCCGCAAGGAGCCGATCTATTTCCTCCTTGTCCAGCATATTACTGTTCACAATCCCGGTTTTTGCCAGCTGGCAAGCACGAACGATTTCGCTGACTTCCGTTTTTACTATCAGCAATTTGTTGAGGATGTCGCTCTCAATTTGTTCTTCTTTGGTATCTTTGGATATGCTGTTAAGTCTGCTTATCGCTTGGTTCACCTTCTGCAATGCCTCACGAGAAGAAATAAAAAGTTTTTCATTAATTTTATATTGGTGGTTATTGTTTTCCGTAATTTGGTCTTGGCTTTGAAGAATGGTGTTCCAGTCTGTAGCATCCGGTGACCCGGCAATACACTTCCACGCTGAACCTATCCAGTTGATAGACCTTGTTCTTCTTGTTGTTTTTGCGCGAAGCTCGCTCAGCCGGTCGTTAATCCAATTAAAGTGGTATGCAAAGATCTGTTTTTTGGTGTTGCTATGTAGTGTGTTGTTGGCCGTATTTGTCATGTCTTTCAGCAGCTCGTCGTATGAGTTCAGGTTGATGATGTGTACCAACTTGAATCGCCCATTTATGGTCCATGCATCACCCGCACGTATTGAGACTATCGGTGTTTTATAGTTGAATATTTGGTAGCCCTGTGCTGCGGCTACTATTAGGATTAACCTTATACTGTAATGATATATAAGTAATAATATATAATGAAACATAGGTATAAGGGTCTTCCCTTTTATTTTTTAAATATGACCTCATATTGACCAAGTTACATTGTTTTCGTTTTGCTTTTTACAAAAATAATTTGTATTACCGTATGTTTGCCTATTTTAATTAATTTTTTTTTTTTTGATTTTACGACGATATTACCTCCTTATCTAAGAGGAAAAGGTTAAAATAATTTTCTACAGTAGATGCATGTGTAGTGTCAAAATTTCAAAATTTTTATTCCATTTGCTTATTTTATTAATTTATTCTAGAGGACAAAATAATATTAGATTAATTTAAAATTTAAATTTCAAAATGTTCATTTTATTTGTTTATTTAAGTAGTTTATTCTAGAAGACAAAATAATATTTAACTTATTTAAAATTTTAATTTAAAATTATTTATTTTATTTGTTTATTTAATTAGTTTATTCTAGAGGACAAAATAATATTAGATTAATTAGAACGACTGATAGAATAATGCACATTTTCCAATAGCATGTAGTTAATAAACATATATTTAATAAAAATATTTTATTTTTGGGTTATAATGTATATCGGGGTGGTAGCTTCTACGTGTTCTTATCCTATGATTTTGGTGTTCCTATATAACTACTTGGCGTACTAAGGAAAATTCAAGGTTTGTGCGATCGGTTTATATTTTTAATATTTGCTTTGTGGATACGCCTTCCACTAGCTGTAATGATTGTTACCTTGTTATCCTTCGCTACTATCTCTTTTCGATAGAGCGGTTTATTTTTTCCTTTTAGGCCCTTATTCGCTACATAAATTGCCTCTCCCTTTTTATATCGTATTGGTTTTGACTTTTTTTTATTTCGCCTTAAATTTCTGACGCGAAGATTTTTCATTATAAGCCCTCTTAGGTCCTTATTGACCTTGGATCGGAAATCGATTAAATTTTGATAGTTAATTCTCTGGCTTCTATTAAAAAATACATCGCTGGGCTTTTCGTGAATGACCGAATGAATGGTATTGTTGTACCTATCCACGGCGACCTCGATCAACTCATTTACTTCAAGAGATGGATACTCTCTTCTGAGGCATCTGTATATTTCTAGGACAGTGGAGTGAAGTCTTTCTATTTGACCATTGACTTCACTCCTCTGTGTCGGAGTTAAATATAACCTTATACCCAAGCTTTTGATGAAACTACTAATTATCGGACTTATTAAGCTCCTTTCGTTATCCGTTACGAGGACCTTTGGCACCGTAAAATAATGCAAAATTTTAATCAGTTTTGACCTAATGTGCAGCACTGACCTATCTTTTATGCGGAAAAATTTTGCAAATTTTGAAAACTTATCTATGCATGTTATAAATTTCACATTCTCGATTTCCATAATGTCCATGTGCAATATTTCGCATGGATATTTAGGAACCGGAGTTAACTGTAGTTGGGGGTCTATCGGTCTTCTGTCGTATTTACTGACATTGCAAATTTCGCATGAGGCTATATATGTTCTTATAAGATTACTCATACTAGGAAAATAGTACCTTTCTAGTATTTGTTCTTTATTTTCCCTATAATTTCTATGAGCCCTTCTGTGCTCATCTTCGATTATTTGAAATTTGTTCTCTTCTCTAGCTATATCCTGTACAATTCTCTGAGTTACCCTTATTTTATAACCAGTGAATGTTTCCAAGTAGATGTCTTGCAAAAGGGCTAAACGATTTTCCGGAATTTTTATACCATTAATGCCGGTAGGATTTAATACCTTTTTCAGGTTTTCTAATATGACTTTCCTATCCAATTGTTTTGCCCCAATGTAGTGTCGACTATACCCAGGGTGAGGATTTTCAAAGGAGTTTAGTTCCTTGCCTTCTTTGAATACTATCTGATTACGAAAAACATTAAGTGGTGCTTCCACATGTGGGATCAAGTCTGAATTATCCTGTTCAGCACTATGTTCCGTCACATTGCTTGAGAAGTTTTCATCCCGACCCTCACTAGCCGTACCAGTACACGAGTCGTCTATTTCTCTGCCCTCGCTGGCCGTCTCTGTTGTTGAGCTTTTATTCGACGATTCAGTCTGGCGGTCGTCCGCCGTTTAGTGATTAACTTCGGTTTTAAGTCGGGACAGAGCATCAGCCACTAGGTTCGATTTACCCGAGGTGTAAATTAAATCGTAGTTGTACTCTTCTATTCTCGCCTTCCAACGCTTGAGTTTCGCATTGAAGTTTCTATTACCTAATGCGAAGGTTAAGGGTTGGTGATCGGTAAAGATTTTGATTTTTTTTGCGCCATATAAATAATTTCTTAAGTTGTCAAGGGCCCATACAATTGCCAGCATCTCCTTTTCATTAGTCGCATAATTTTCTTCGGTGCGACTCAATGATCGAGAGATGTAGGCAATTGGTTTCTGCCTATTTTGTTCTCCTTGCGAGAGCACTGCGCCTATTGCATAATTAGACGCGTCGGTCGTTAAATTAAAAGGTTTACTAAAATCCGGGAAAGCCAATACTTCCGAGGAAGTCAGCAGTTCCTTCAAATTATTGAATGCCTGCAAGGCCGAACCCTCAATGTGTATAGGAACATTTCTTGATTGGCTAGCTTTAACTTGAGAATACTCGCCTCTCGTCAAATTAGTAAGAGGTTTTGCAATTTTGGCATAGTCGCGGATAAACTTTCTATAATACGAAGTTAAACCTAGGAAACTTTTCAAACCCTTCAAGTTAACCGGAGGCAGGATTTTTTCTATTGCTTGAACCTTCCCTGGGTCAGGTAGAATTCCGTCAGGAGTAATTAGGTAGCCGAGAAATTCTACGCTGGTTTCCATAAAATTAGTCTTTTCCAGATTAACTTTTAGTCCCGACTCTCTCATTCTCGTAAGGATTGTCTTTATGTCGTTAAGGTGGTCTGGCATATTTTTACTGAAGATGATGATGTCATCAATATAGACATAGCAGTTCTTTCCTATGAATTCCTTGAGAACATCATCAATCATTCTTTGGAAAATGGCCGGGGCGTTCCTAAGGCCAAACGGCATCCTTAAGAATTCATACTTCCCATTCATAGTAGAGAATGCCGTTTTGCTAATGTCCCTCTCTCTCATCTCTATCTGATGGAACCCGGAAGTGAGATTGAGGGTGGTAAAATATTTGGCTTCGCCCAGGCTGGCAAGAGTACTATTAATATCTGGGATTGGGTAGGCGTCGGGGATAGTCACGGCGTTTAGCCTTTTGAAATCTACCACCATCCTATACTGCTTTTCCCCATTGGGTTTCGGCTTTTTCGACACCACCCATATGGGGGAATTGTAAGGGCTTTTAGAAGGGCGTATTACGCCCTCGGCCAAAAGTTCACGGACTTGACGTTCTAATTCCTCTCTCATATTGGAAGGGTAAGGATAACTTTTTGAATAGATTGGTTCTTCTGTACTGGTGCGTATTTCCGCCCTTACAGAAGTTTTTACCTCGCAACTGCCCACTGGCCCGAAAACATCTCGATAACTATCAACTATTTCGTGAAGGAGTGTCTGTATTTCTACGGGAATGCTATTTTTTAGGGTTATACTAGTGTTCACCTCGGCGCATGGTTTATTCTTAAGAGGGATCTCTGTTTTTTTATCTATAACCAGTATATTTTTTTCTCTATCGATAACAGCACCTAGTTGCTTTAAGGTATCGTCCCCTATTATTCCATCAAAGGATCTCAATTCGGGAAGCACGAAGAACGTCAAGGTTGTATTATTGCCTAAATGAGAAAAGAACTTCCCGCTAATTTTTTTAGAAATATGAATTTCGCCGCCTGCCGTGTTGACAACGAACGTTTTCGACACAGGATTGGGATTTTCTGCCAGATGAGGTCCGATAAAATTTTTATTAGCCCCTGTGTCTACAAGAAATTTACGCGTTGCCCCATCCCGTGTTATATATTCTATATAGGGCACACTGGAAACGAGGCATCTGTCATAAAATTTGCCTCATTGGTTTCATTGTTCGTGATTTTCGGTTCGTAACCCTGTATGTTATCCTCGGAGGGCAGCATATGATATATTCGCTGTTCCTTTCGGGGATAGTTATCTGACCTAGGTCTTTTCAATTCCCTATCAAAGTGGTTATTGTCGAAACGATTAGAATAACTTTTGTTGCGCATGGACTCGCCAGCTTCCACTTTTACTTCGGGTCCGGCAGTATAAGGCCTTGTGTTGGTAAAATGCCTCACTGCACCAGACCTATCATTACTACGCCCCTGTCTATCGTTGGAACGCCAGGTGTTATTGAACCGGCTCTGTGAAACCGTGCTGTATACGGTTCTTACGTGTTGGTTTGTGGGAGAGGGGACAAAATTGGTTGTCCTCGGCTGAGACGAGATGCTTCTAAAGTTCAAGTTTTGTATTTCGAGGCAAGCTGAATATGCCTCGGGGAGAGTCCTGGGCTTTTGGATAATCATCATTTTAGAAAGGTCACCGTTTAGCCCTCTTATGAACACGTCGAGAGCGCGGTTCCTGTAGGTCTCGATTAGTGCGTTAATGGTTTCGGTCGAGTACGTTTCTGTTTTGATTTTATTGATCACTAGAGAGAATTGATGGTTCACCTTGGCGTAGAATTCGTCTAGCTTCATATTGCCCTGAGAGAGTTGGTTCAGCTGATGTTCGAGAGTTCGGATATCTCGTTTGTCAGCGTAGTGTAAGGACAATATTTTCTTTATTTATCCCCAATCTTCCCCAAAAACGTTATAGGATACTAGAGCTGTATCTGCGACACCTCTTATTTTTTGGCGTATGTGTTGCAGAATTGCTCTATATATTGGCTTATTGCGGACTATCTCATAATCCTTCAATATAGCCTCTACATTGTGTACCCAGGATATATAATAAACCGGGTTACCCTCGAACACTTGCAATTCCCTAACGCAGTCAGGTAATTTACTAATGTCCCTTAAGTCATCCTCAGTTCTGGGTGCAGGAGATGGCTCCGGTTCCACAACTCTCTCAAGAGTCTCCCCCCTGGCATTTGCCTCCATTTGGACAATCCTATTCTCGGCAGCCCTCAATTGGGAGGTCAACACTCGTATGGCCTCTGCTGCCTTGTCATTTTGCTCAATTAGGGATAGGTGACCTTCAACACCCCTAATTTGTTCGACAATTGCGTTTACCGCCCCCGTCAGTCCAGTAAGGGAGTTCCTAATTTCATCCATTCTATTTTCTTCCTTGCTTTCACTAGAGCACCTCGATCGAAGGGAATAGTGGTACATGAATGGCTTCTCACCTGATTCGTATGTTCACCTTATTGAGGGTTTTCACAAGGGATAAAAAGAAAAAAAAATCCTAAAAATGCTTTTCGAGGAGATTAATAATTTCGCCTTTTACCCCAAAAAGTCATCAAAAAAATGTTCACTCTTTTTTTATTAAAAATGTATATAAAAATATAAATATAGGTAAATAAGCAAGTAGAGTACTTTCGTTTTTTTTTTTCAAAAATTAAAAATTTTAAGTTAATTTCGCTTTTTTATAAAAAAAAGGGAATCAAAAATTGCACTTTTTTTTCAAAAAAAGGTTATCAAAAAATATAAAATAGTTTCGCTTTTTTATAAAAAAAGGGTATCAAAAATTTGCACTTTTTTTTCAAAAAAAGGTTATCAAAAAATATAAAATAGCTTCGCTTTTTTATAAAAAAAGGGTATCAAAAATTTGCACTTTTTTTTCAAAAAAAGGTTATCAAAAAATATAAAATAGTTTCGCTTTTTTATAAAAAAAGGGTATCAAAAATTTGCACATTTTTTTCAAAAAAAAGGTTATCAAAAAATATAAAATAGTTTCGCTTTTTTATAAAAAAAGGGTATCAAAAATTTGCACTTTTTTTTCAAAAAAAGGTTATCAAAAAATATAAAATAGTTTCGCTTTTTTATAAAAAAAGGGTATCAAAAATTTGCACTTTTTTTCAAAAAAAGGTTATCAAAAAATTGGAGTAATTGCACTTTTTTCAAAAAAAAGGTTATCAAAAATATAAAATAGTTTCACTTTTTTTTCAAAAAAAAGGTTATCAAAAAATATAAAATAGTTTCACTTTTTATTAAAAAAAGGGTATCAAAAAATTGCACTTTATTTTCAAAAAAAAGGTTATCAAAAAATTTGGAGTAATTACACTTTTTTTCAAAAAAAAAAGGTTATCAAAAAATATAAAATAGTTTCTAGTGTTCTCCTCTTTGAGGAATATTAAAACACCGCTAAGAAGTGATCCACTACTGTTGATCGGTCCCTGCTCGGGCGCCAGTTACTGCATTCCTTCCAGGATGCACTAAAAAAATACTTGTGCTGAAACTCTCAACTTCGAGTTCCAGACTTTTATATCAAACAACAACTATTTTAATTTTGCAAATTCAACTTATTTATTGATAGCACAATTAAACTGATAAACTGAATCTTAGCTCCGCTAACTTAGAACTAACTCTTACAATGCAAAATGCTTAACACCTAAACTAAATTATGCTTATTCTAGTTCTTCTTATGAATCACCTAAAATATGCTTTTAGACGACAGCACAGGGAATATGCTGCGTTGCAGTTTCCCACAGGTTGACGGTATTCGATTACGGCGCGTGTGTCTGCTGGTTGCGAAATACAGGTTGACTAGCTGACGGCTGCATTTTGCAGGGTGGTAACTTTATTATTATTATTCATCATCATCATCATCATCATCATCATCATCATCATCATCATCATCATCATCATCATCATCATCATCATCATCATCATCATCATCATCATCATCATCATCATCATCATCATCATCATCATCATCATCATCATCATCATCATCATCATCATCATCATCATCATCATCATCATCATCATCATCATCATCATCATCATCATCATCATCATCATCATCATCATCATCATCATCATCATCATCATCATCATCATAATCATCATCATCATCATCATCATCATCATCATCATCATCATCATCATCATCATCATCATCATCATCATCATCATCATCATCATCATCATCATCATCATCATCATCATCATCATCATCATCATCATCATCATCATCATCATCATCATCATCATCATCATCATCATCATCATCATCATCATCATCATCATCATCATCATCATCATCATCATCATCATCATCATCATCATCATCATCATCATCATCATCATCATCATCATCATCATCATCATCATCATCATCATCATCATCATCATCATCATCATCATCATCATCATCATCATCATCATCATTATTATTATTATTATTATTATTATTATTATTATTATTATTATTATTATTAAGCCTAATTCGGATATCATATCTGTTTTTACTGTTTGCTATAAGATAAATAGCGAATGTCTTAAAATAACAGTATAATTTAGTTTTAAAGAAATTTACATTTTCACAATATTTAATATCATCTGGCAAGTCATTAAAATAAAAAAGGTTTCTTTAGTCGGTATCTGTTCTAAACATTGGCAATCTAAAGTCGTTTCCACTTCTTGTTTGTGTGGAGTGCATTTCATTCACATATCTTAAATAAAATCTTAAATAATCTTGTAATATTCCATGTTTTATATTAAATATAAATTTCATTGTATGATAAAAGATTGTTTGTTTTACGCTAAGCCAGTCTAACATTTCTAACATATGTCTTGTAGGAGTATCTCTGCGGTTTTTTAGTATGAATCTCATTGCACTATTCTGAAGTATTTGTAATTTAGTTATTTGACTATCACCAATAATAAATAACACTGATGGACAATACATAGAATGAGGTTCAATAATTGACACTAATATTGTTAGATTATCTCTCATATGCTTACACGTTCTTTGCATGAAACCAATTTTTTTAGAAATTTTATTTTTAATATAGGAAATATGTTTATTGAATTTTAATTTATTGTGAATTTGTATTCCTAAGTATTTAATATCGTTTATTTGTTCGATTTCCTCGTTATTCATTTTTAATTTTAAAACTTCTTCCCCTGTACGATTATTTCTAGTTATTATCATATATTTAGTTTTTTAATATTTAGTTTGAGTATATTTCCACACAGCTATTTATATAAGTTGTCTAAGTCTTCTTGTACTTTAGCTAAGGCTACATTTACGCTTCAATCACTTATTATTTTAACACCAATTTTTTGCAATTTTTTCAGGAGAAAATTTCTATCAACTGTTTCAAATGCTCGTTTAAAATCCAAAAACACCGATACTATATTTTTTTTTTTTTTTTGTTAAGTTCCTCTTCCCAATCAGTTATAACCATGTTCAATCCTGTTTCACAAGAATGTTTTTTTCTAAATCCTGATTGCTGTTCAATAATTATTTTATCTTCTTCGTATTTCTTATTTTCTTATCTTAAGTTGATATATTATGACAGTTTTTATAATTTTTTCATCACAGGGTAGTGTATTATTCGGTCTTATTTCTTCTGGTTTTATTGTTTTTTTAATCTTTCCTATCGGAGTTATTGTTGATAATTTCCATGCTGTTAAAAATTCACCATTTATTATGCTGTTATTTATAATTTTAGCATCAAAATATGCCATATACTCAATGGAGTTTTTAAACACACCTTCACAGTTTTTTCCCACCAATTTTATTTCGGAATTCACTCACGATTTCTACAACGTCATTGGTAGTTAGCGAGTGAAGTTAGTAGTTGAGTTCGTTTGTATTATTTAATTCATCGGTATTGGGATATTCAACATTTTCACTAATTTCATCTAGACTTTCTTTAAAAAATCTGTTAAGGCCTTTTGCTATTTCTGCTTTATTTTCTATAATTACACCATTTATTTTAATTTTTGATATTGTATTTTTATCTTCAGTGATATTTATTGCTTGCTTTAAGCATTTTCACATTAGGTTGCTATCATTTTTGTTTGTTAAAACTTTATTTTCCATATATTAAGCTTTTTTAATTTTTATAAGATTTTTATATTGTTTTTTAACAATCTCATATTCACCCCTCCAGGAACCATTAAGTGCAACTAATTTATACAACTCATTTTAGTGCTTATGCAAGGTAGATAGTTCATGGTCATACCATTTGTTCATTTATTTGACTTGTATAAACTTTTCATGGGTCAACTTATTTATTTAGGAAATTTACTTGATTGTTCATATCGCTACTTTAATATAGAATGGCCCTATATCAAAAGGCCCTAACTCAATAGGAGAAGGAAAAAAACTTTGTAATAAATAAAGTTCTTTAGTTCCGAATTTTTTGCAAACGTTTTTTTTAATAAAAAACTATAAGTGATGTAATGATGTTACAATTTTTTTAAACTGTAGAAATTGCAGAACTTCTTTTTTATTAAAATTTTTCTTCTTCTATAATAAAAAAAAAAATTGAGTTAGGGCCTTTCTACTCTTCTGTATATTAAAGCTGAAGTTATAGTAGCGTAGCATGCCTGAAAGATTTTTGCTATTGTAATTTTCCATTATGATATCACTTTTTTAATTGTTCTCTTTTTATATGCATTTGTTGTACAAAATTTAAATTCAATTGTTTCGTGATCCAATATTTTATGCTCTTCCAGCCTTTCACATTTCACTTGATCATTATTTGAATACAAGAGGTGTATTTTTGTTTTTGTGTTTATTGTTATTCGCGTATTGAAATTAATTTGTTGCCTCATTGATACTGCCAAGAATAGATCATCTAGTCTCTTTGAATACACTGATAAATTATTCATATTAATATTAAAATCGCCAATCATGATATTATAATCCGACTGCTTATAAAAATTCGTAACAATTCCATTTAAATAATCTAAACATTCTGAGTCACTTGTACTTGGTGAATCATATAACACTCCAATTTGCCATTTTTTGTCACAATTTTTTAATTTTATAATTGAACACCATATATTGTTATTTACACATTTATTATAAATTATTTTATACTCAACTGATCTATGGATATACATCAGTATTCCACCAGTGTGTCTACTGTGTGAGTTGCATCCTAATGTCTTATATAATACAATTTGTATCTCATTTTCACTTATATTTTCTGTAATGCACGTCTCGGAGCACAATACTATTGCAAGCTTTTTTATTTCAACTAATCTTTCTAATTCGTTTTTATTGGCTAAAATACTGTTAATGTTTAAGTATATACAATTTATATCGTTTTCATTATTTTTTTGCTATTTTTTGTTTTATTACAAAGCATTCTCTTATATGCAGGACACTCTCTGCTAAAGTGAAAGTGATAAAGTGATAGTCGGCATAGTGATTAAAATCGACATTAATTATATTTTTGCAAACAAGTTCGAAGCAATTCACACATTTTTTAAAATTACTTTGACAATCTTTCACATTATGCATACCAGTCTTTTTGTTGATGCACTCACTTGCTCTATGTTTAAACCCATAATATTTAAAACATCTTAGAATATTTTTATGTTCATAAACTCTGCATGAATCCCGTTCAATATTTAACCTTTTATTTTATAAAATTTTAAAATATGTTTCAATATCCGTCTCCATCAACACATTATAATTTTCTTCCCTTGTGTTAAAATTTTCATAAATTTTTATAGTATTAAACACTTTGCAAATATCGTTATGTTTTTCTACTCATTCTATTATTCTTTCGTTATTAAGCCTGTTTGTAAGTCCAATTACTTTTAATATTTTCTTTACATTGTTTTGATCTGCTTTTTCTATCGCATATTCGTTTCAAATTTTTTCTTTTACTTGCTTTTGTACTTTTTCGAACGCATCTCCGTTTTGCTCTCAACAATAATTGCTCCATTATTTATCTCTTTCAAACTGTTTACTAAGTCTTCGGAAGGTTCGATTACAGCTGCTTGAGCCTTTTTAATTTCTTTTGTTTGTTTTTCCTTACTTTTCGGTGTAATTACAATTCTGTTTTCTTTGTTTTTTAATGTTTGAGCATATGACATTTCATCGTTAACATTTTCTGGTATACTTTCACGCACAAATCACTAATTTATTCTTGTGTATATTTGAAGTCTTTTGATATATCATTTATAAGTTAAATTTTCATTTCGTTTATTTTAGATTCCAAATTTTGTTCTATAATTGTGTACATATCTTTTATTAAATCTTCTCTAAGCGTTTTACATTTACTTGAAACCAGGTCTTCTAGAATATCTTTACCTCACTTTTTTTCAGTTGTTTTTTCTAGTTTTCTAGTTTTTTCTATAAGGTGTTTTATTTCAATAAAATTCGTATTTGTATCGGACAGACTGCACTGATTACAGAGCCATTTTAAGTTTCAATTTTCGTTTAATACTTTCAAATCAGATCTTTTTATACTGCTACATTTCAAACAAAAGATTTGAGCACACCCAACAGAACATGGAATTATTTCATCTACTTGCACATTCCGCCGGCATTTTGAACACAAAGCACACATCGATTTAAGCAAAATTTTTCGCTTAATGTTTTTAATCTGTCTTTAGTTATTCGTAAAAACTTTTCACTAAACGAAATAACCATTGCGGTTATTATTAAAACTTATAAGGTTTAGGATGGAAAACCTTAGATTTTGTTTTAGAAAACCAAAAAGATTATTTCGAAAGCCCCGAGTTTATATCTTGAACTCTTTGGGTTTGGTTTTAAGCCACAAGTTTTGCCAAAAGTCATATTATGGATGATCAAATCCAGGAATTACAAATATTTTGCACAAGGGAGGAACGACATAATTTACCCATTAAAGACTGAGAAAAACTATACACTTTTCCATCCACCGCTACGCAGTTTGCTGTTTTAAACATGGTTACATTAATTTTTTTTTTGTTAATAGCACTTTAGTTTAAAAAAGTATTTTCTACATTTGATTTTGAAACTTATATGGGTAATATTCTTTGTCATTTTGGCATTATCTACATAAAACGCAGCTATAAAATCCAATATCCATTCTTGTGTCGACTTTTCCAAACCAACATTTTTCCAAAACTTTAAGGCTAAATTATACATTTTTCATGTTTTATTGTCACAACATATAAAGGGTGCTTAAATTTTAAGGGCCAATGTTGATTTTGAATAAAACACAAATTATTTAGGAAATTATTGTCATTTCTTTTTATTATGATAATATTGGTATGGTTCAATTATGTATGGAACAAAATATTGGCCAAATGGCCGCCGCGACCTCGGCGGCACACCTCCATCCGATGGTCCAAATTTTCGATGTCGCTGAGGCATAAGTGAGGTTCTATGCCGTTAATGTGCCGACTTATCTCATCCTTTAGCTTTTGAATTATTGCTGGCTTATTGACGTACCCCTTTTCTTTCAAATAACCCAAAAGAAAGAAGTCCAATGGTGTCAAATCACATGATCTTGGCCAATTGACATCGCCACTACTTAAGATAACACGGCCATTGAATTTGTCGCGCAAAAGAGCCATTGTTTCGTTACCTGTGTGGCAAGTGGCACCGTCCTGTTGAAACCACATATCATCCACATTCATATCTTCCAATTCGGACCATAAAAAGTCCGTTATCATCTCACGATCACGAACACCATCCGCAGTAACTGCCTGACCGGCCTCATTTTGGAAAAAAAAGCCCCGATGATGCCGCCAGCCCATAAACCGCACCAAACAGTCACTCTTTGTGGGTGCATCTCCTACAGACCCGGTTTGCTCAAATTTTTGCACGATTTTTCCGATTGTACGCACATTTGGACGATTAAATTGACCGATAACATCACGAAGTGCACGATATGCATTTTGATTTGAACGCCCCTTTTCATAATAAGCCTGAATAACTTTAACGCGTTGCTCGATTGTGCTCAAATTGAGTTAGTCTGAAATCGAGAAATGTCAAATGAAATGCATAAAAAAACTTGACATTTAGGTGTGGTTCACATTCAACATCGGCCCTTAAAATTTAACTACCCTTTACATCTCTTAACTTCTTCGATTTACTTTTCAACCCTTAAGTTTTAAAAGATTTTAAAAAATAAAATCGAGGTATATAAAAAACTTATCTGGTTTTATTCTCACAAATTCATATACTAATAAACCTTTTGTGTTTCTAAGCCCCCAAAGTTTGGAACATTTAAATCACTGGAAAGTAATCTTTAAAATATTTTAAAAATCAACGTTGAATTTTGAAAAAAAGATATAAACACAAAAATAGTTCTTTAAGTTAGTTGTTTAAACTGAAACGGTGTAGGGCAATGTTGCCAATGTCTGTCGCTTCAGAAAAACGTTCGTTTTCGTAGCTTTGAATACTCAAAACATATGTAAGAAGTAAAACTGGAGGAGAGAGGCTCAGTAGTCTAGCTCTCCTAAATGTCTCCACAGGGATGCGGAAGTGAAAGCAGAATAAAATTAAATTTCAAATGCCGAAAAAAGTTAAATTTCCCTCATTTAAAAAAAGACATTATCC
Source organism: Coremacera marginata (assembly GCA_914767935.1). NCBI lineage: Eukaryota > Metazoa > Arthropoda > Insecta > Diptera > Sciomyzidae > Coremacera > Coremacera marginata. The sequence goes on along the minus strand of OU612044.1, from coordinate 107,723,924 downwards.
TCTAAAGTTTTAATATTGTAAACGGTGTCCAAAAGTCACTGACGTTTTGATACCTCAAAACTCAAAACTCATTACTTTTTTGTGGCAAGCGAAGAGTACTAAATCTATGATAGCTGCCAACGTCAATCATTGGGGCTTAGTCATGAAGAAATTAACGGTCGAACAACGAGTACAAATTTTTGAAATTCATTACAAAAATACTGTAAATTTGGCGAAGACGGTTCGCAAAACCCACACTTCTCGGTCGTGATTACGCAAGCACCATCTCGCACTACTGTGGTCAATTTAATCAATAAACTTGAGTCCACTGGCTCTATTGTGGGCGTGAAAAGGAGTGGTCGTCCCTGTTGCTCCCTTTCGGACGAATACAGAAATCTAAGTGGTCATTGCAGCAATTGATCCAAAATTATACAAGAATGTCATGGAAAATTTCATAAAGACGGCTCACGTATGCAAGCAAGATCAAGACGGTCAGTCGAAATGCAATTTATTAAAAAATTAAAATGGCAGTGACTTTTGGGACACCTTTTATTTAAAATTTGAACAAGTCTATAAATAAAAAACTTAAAATCCCCAAAAATTTTTCTGGGTGCGCCCCTGACGTTGGCATAAGTGTATTGCATCCAGAAGGGACTAAAGATTTTTTGATTAATGAACAAATTCCCTATATTTTTTGCCCTCAGTATTATAGATAACACTACATACTACATAAACATAAGCACTACTACATCGCGCTTTAGCCATTATAGGTTAAAGTGACTACTTTAAAATCATAATTTTACAGTTATCCGTATTTGTAAGAACAAGCAATCAGACTGTGGTTCAATAGTAAAAAAGGTCTGTGTTTGAAACTTAATTTTATTCATGAATGAGCTTTATTGTATATAAAGATGTTAAAACTGCCTTTTTATAGCTGTTAGCAAACAACCACACGCAAATCATTCCCTGCACGTGGCCTTAGAAAATAAATATTAAACATGCTTGAAACATCCTTCTGATAATGATAACCAAGTTTTATTGATACAACGATTATAAAATATCGTATCTTTTATTTAGCTTATTAAATCGATTGGCTTAAAATGGTTTATTACATTCAAAGTCCAGTCTGACTCATTTCCCTCAGTAAACTCCTTGATGAAACGATAATTGCACACATAGATATTGTCCTGGTATTCTGGCAACGTTCTAAAAACAAAAAATTTATTAAACATATACATATAGATGTTATTAATATAAAAATGTATATGCACCTTCGTTAATTGTTTTAAATAAATATAACAAATGAAATACATTGCAAAGTTAAAGAATTTAATTTAAGTGAAGAATGCAGTTCCAATTCATTATAGCGTACCGACTACAATTTTTGGCACCCATAAGGAAATTTTGTCTTGTATCCATTAGCATTATTTCTATTTTTAAGTGAATGTTCTCTTTGAAACTTAATTTTATTTTTTTAGAATTTCTGTATTAGATACAATTTTCAACATATTTATATAAGCTCGTAGCATTTTGTGAGAATCAAAATAAAAAAGTCTTTCGAAAACTACGATTATTGGCACGTGAATACAATTATTGGCACATTAATTTCTGCAATCGTTGGCACTAGAGTACAATTATTGGCTCCAGTTATTCGCATATAACCACAATTATTAGCACCCATAAAACGTAATAATTACCACCCAATATCTAAAAACATTAAATAAATACTGGATGTTTATTAATATTAATTATCTAGATTAATAAAAATCATTTTCTGTTTGTTTATTTGTTGGACTTTTATACAAATCTAAACGACTGAACGGATTTTGCTCAAACTTAAAACGTGTATTACTTGAGTCCTAGAATAGGTTATTGCGTACTTAGTTTTAACCATGTCCCCTTTTACCGCCCACAAATCAATGAAAATGCTTAGATGGTGAATGAAATTTGGTAATTGAGTTTGTATGCTTACCGTCGCACAGTGTGGTATTCTAACCCGAAAATGGATATGAATTCACTTAGAAGACGGGGGGAAGATTTTACTTTTTTTTAGTTAGAATAAGTCTAAATAAGAAAAAAAACAGAATCAGTTGATATCCTTTGGTGAAGTTTTTGTTTTTATTTTAAAAAAAAAAAACATTTTTATATAAATTCCGAGGTATATATTTTTGTTCTGTTTTTATAATTAAAATATTCATTTTTAATCATTGCCACTTGATAAAACTCCATCGTATGAATCATGAAAATTGATGTCACCACTTACACCACTCTCTTCATCGTTATCTTCATCGGTTTCATTAGTGTTTTCATCCTTGTTTAATTTGTTGGCACCAATGGTGCCACAATCAAATTTACATCCATTTGTGGCAATTTGTGCAACTTCTTTTGAGGTAATTTCTTTTTGCTTGAAATTATTGGATCAGACATGATTATCAAATACCTGTTGAAAATATCTTCGAGTGATTTTTCTCGCTCCCTGAATGTTTTGAAGCCTTTGCTGCGAGCTTCTTGCGCCTCCTCGGACAGTTGACCAACCGACAATAAAGCATCTGGCAAGAATTAAAATCTTATGCACAGTTGGAGGCACATTATTCCATGGATACTTATGAAGAAAATATCTTGCTGTGTCTAGCGCAAAATCACGGAATTTTTCAATATTTACGTCTTGACCGCATGAAATCACTATTAAAACAAATTTTTTTAATGAGATCTACATCAATATTTGTAATTAATGCTGTTAGTTACTTATGTATTTTTAAAAAAAACGTGGAGCGGTATTTTCATGTTTTTATTTTGCAGTAAATGTTATTTGAATTTAAAAAATGTCTCTTTTGGTTCTCTTTATTTTGGCAAGAGTTCTCTTTTTTGTGCTAGACTTGAATGCATGAATAAACTGATTTATTATTTCTGCGAAGCGTTTGTCATATTTCTCCTCAGGACAAATTCGTCGCGTAATTTCATCTCTCAAATATTGAAACTTATTGCTGAATTTAGAATTTAGAAGATTAAATCATACAACTTTTGGGGAGTTATAAAAATGTATTAGAAGCAGTTCCTAAAAAATAGACAGCACATTTAATTTTCTTATTAAAGTTGAAGTGCACGTGAACTTGTACACCTAAATACCCATGTAAAAAAACTGTAAATCACAATTAATTGTTTCAAAGCATACGATTGTCATATAAAACACCAACAAATTCAACACAGATTTAACGGAGAAATCGCAACTATTCTACATTGTGGATAAGAGATACACGCTATATTCAACATAATTTATTAAAGAGTTTTAAGTGTCTTAAAAACATCAATGCCACATTTGTATTCCATATATATGAATAAACAGATCAGTATTAAAAAACGCAAAATTTCGTAAAAGTATACCGTATACTTGAGGAGCTAACATTCAAAAAAAGGTTCACAACAAATTTTCATTTATTTAAAGTACTACGGTTGTAATTCTTATAATAGGGAAAATTATTATAGTCCGGGAGGTAGCGTTGATTTGAACAAGTCATTTTATTCCAGCTGAAATTCATCGCAGTGATAGTTTTTCCTAACACATATAAGATCTGAGCGTCAGCTGCTTCAGTAGCGGTGGAGCTACAGGTGACAGTCTGTCAAAGTTGTAAAAAAAAAAATATGCCACTAGTAATTTTATTCCGCGCCAAACTTCGTGGGATGGATTTTTAGATAATTTGGAAACAGAAAATAATAGTCAGCTGTTTTGCAGAGGGTGGATTATACGTCAGCCACAAGTATGAACTTTGAACAAATTATGTCAAGCATGAAATAATTTTATATTTTATAAATTTTATAGAGCTGAATTTTATACTATGACAATTAATTTTGTTTTTTGTGAAGATAATCTTGTTGTGGAGTCCTTAGTCATAGTTCCGTTTGGACTACATTGCCAAGGACAGCAACTAAAATACGTGTCAGAGACTATATTTTCAAAATCTAAATGCGAAATGAGTCGGGGGAGGAGGTGTATACACACAAAACCAGAGTTTTTTACGCATTTGAGACTATAAGGCAGAACTAGAAGCCAGAACTAGTGAAGCCACTAATCAAAGAATAGTTATTCTTTAACCAAAGAAGGTGAAGTTAGCTATTATGGGGATATTTTACATTCGCTTTTAGGTTCCCTTTTAGTTACATCACCAAGGACAGCAACTAAAATACGTGTCAGAGCCTGTATTTTCAATGCAATGATATATATATATATATATATATATATAAAACAATGAAGGTCTTTTAACTCCCATATAAAACAATGAAAAATCATTCATATTTGTCAAAAATTTTGTAGGTTAGCAAAGAGTTTCATGTCAGTTATTGATTCTACACAAGTTTGGAGATAAGCGCATTTGAAAGTTTGACTGACGGCTTCTATAAATCGCAGTTTTGAATATTTTGAATTGTTCATATTTTCTCCCTAAAAAAGATTCTTCTGTTCTTAAACCCGCATATTTAGTAATGGACAATACTCGTTACACATTAAACAATACTTAAGTTGGTGAAAGCTCTTTTTTAAAGGCTACAAAAGCGTCTGTAAGCCCCACCTTTGCACTTTTGCAGTACTTTTAATTATAATTTTTAGATGTCCTGCCTACAATAATATCTGCATACTCAGGACTTTCAAATTCATGATTCCTGATACAGTGGTAGAAAATAAAAGTTATTTGTATGTGAGTTAGCGCATTTTGCCCAAAAAACAAATCGCATTTAAAACTTTCAATGTCACCTATTGGCCACATCTTATAACTTTTTCTTATTTTTTAAATTTTAATTTCGTGGCTACAATGGTATATGCATACTAAGAACCACATTAATATCAATTTAGGACTGTTTTCTAAAAATAAAACTTAAAAAATGATAAATAAGGTAAAAGTTGTGGCCTTGGGTAATAGGTTGCTAAACCCCATAAGAAGTATAATAATATTCAAATTAACTTGGCATCACTTGCTGATAAAGGATATCATGTTTGTGAATACGCAAAAGGAATATTATTGAAGTACCCTCTTCAAATCAAAATACTATAAAAGTATGGATGTAAAAGCTGTGGTCTACAGAGACATCTAAGAACTTTTTTGTGTGGTTTAGCTCCTTATTGCCCAAAACTTAAGGGAGGATTTATTCAAAAGCGGTTAAAATTAAGGCAAAGTTTAGAAGTTGTTTTCTAAAAAAGTTTATTATATATACAAAAAATTCCATTTGCATGCTAATTTTACATCATCAGTATAAGTAAAAAGACAATTTCATATATAAAGATAGCGCTGAAGTTGGTGTCTTTCAAAATAAGGTGAAAATCGGCCCACACCATAGTGTGACTCCAGTAGCTCGGTTATGTAACTTTTCTCACCGTAGTTCTCACCAAATTTTCTCATTTTGACGTCATTATGACGTCATTGTCACTTGCACAGTTTTTGTAATAAAATGAGATAAAGCGGTGACTCGTTTCGAGGGTTTCAATTCTATTTTCCTAAGGATTCGATAGCCGAAGTGTCTCTGTAAGCTAAAATATTCGAATTGAAACGAATGAAGTGGTCACTATGTTTTAATTTAATGAGAAAAATGTAATTTTCTTCATTTTCGATTAAGTTGTCAAATAAATGCATCCAAGTAACGAATACATGTCCTTTTTACCGGGTATATATGCGTACCCGGCTTTTTCTCAATGCTTACACTTTAATTATTAATAACAAATAAAGTATGAGTATAATTAAGTATATAAACTAAAATATTTCATATATTCGATTTATTTATTATACAATAAAATTTGCATCACAAATTTAAAACTGCCATGAGAAGCTTCTTGAGAACATAAAGCCGTTCGGAGTCGGCGTAAAACATGTAGGTCCCGTTCTCGATCATTTGTGTGCAAAAATTTCACATCACACACAACACAATTGATAATAAGAAGCTCGGTCAAAGTCCTTTCAAGGACTGAGATGGCCATTTCGTATTTTTTTTTTTTTAATTGTCAAACAGCTAAAAATTATTAAACAAACAAGCAAACAAAAGCATGCATTAACATGCAAATTCCCATAATTATAAGAACAGCAAAGTAGATATTTATTTTCTTTAATTGGCTAACTCAGCGCAAGTAGAATTGTAAGCAAAGTGCCCTGATATTTGTTACAATTTCATGTTCCCTTTCATTTGTGTATCTTTTTTATCACGTACCTCATTTACTCACTTATCAGTTTCAGAAACACTAGTTTTCGCAAAAGTGAGTATTTTGGAACGAAACAGTGTGACGTCAGAAAATGTATAAAACTAATTTTATTGTGAATGTTTTTATTACAAAATAAGTTTTATTGTGACTGTCAGGGGTCGAAAAGCATTGTAATCTACAGCCTGTCAGTTAGTTAAAAATAGACCACAGGAGAGAAAGGTGGAAGGCAATAAATGTCGGGTTTTTTTGAGCTTCGGCTTTTTTCCCGACGGAAAATAATTAATTGTGTTTCATTTTATTTCAATTTGTCGCGAACATTTTGGTCGGCTTCGAACCTGGATACATAAGCAGCGATCTATGGAGAGGAAACGAAAGAAGGATAGAAAAGGTAAAAAAAAAAAATGAAAAACACCTCAAAGAAAAATCTACTTTGGTGAGTACAGCAACGCGCACGCTCGCCTGATTTATTAACAGTTGAGCGATTGAATTGATTGAACGTGTGCACTGTTAATTAAACGTTAAAAAAAAACTAAAGAAAATAAAAACGAATTATTAAAAACTATAAACTACTCGATTTGATACATAGGTGAGTGGAGAGTGAAACAATTTTAATATATTTAATAGTGGACAGACGGAAGATACATTTGTATGTGAGATATAGTGTGTTATAGTGTTCGAATTTGGCAATTATGTATAGGAAAGTGCACGGACAACAAATTGAATTATTTATTTTGCTTCTATGCAAAATTGCAGGCATGTTTAAAACATATTAAACCACAGAGCTGAATTCAATTGTTCGTTCGATGCGCTGCTGCGTCATGCAGACGAAGTCATTTGCTTAATAAAAAAAATAAAAAAACAACACGCAGGTTTTTTTGTGGTTGCTGTTGTTAGGGCGCTGCGGCAGTGAGCATGAAAAATTGCAAAATGCATGTGTGTGTGTATGTTTTGGACAGACAAAAAGAAGGCAATGGTATGACTTTAGCACAAAAATACAAGAATAAGCATACACCATAAGTAGTAGAGAAAAGAGTAAAGCATGATTTGGGCAGTGGAAAGAGGAAAAATGCTTTTAAGATATATACAAAAAAATTTTGACAATCGAAGGAGAGACTGAAGCCACTATTTTTTGAACACATGAACGCAAAGGAAAAAAAGAAGAAATGAAAGAAAGAAGTTCGACTCTAGCGTAAAAATATGCAAGTGAGTGTGTGTGTTATGAACATTATTTAGAGGAAAGAATGTGTTAATTTTTAATAGAAGGAAAAGAAAAGTGGGCACATTTTAGACAGAATTGGAAAGAAAAAGTGGACAGATCTTTAAGATCTTTAAGAGATCTAAAGAAAACAGATCTAAAGAAATCAAAGTGGAAAGATTTTGAAAGAAATTACTATATTTCACTTCTGTGCAAATAAATTCTGCGCAGATAAATTGCACATACATAAGCGAAATATTCAAGGGCATTCAACATGTTGCTGCGATATAGCGGTGCTATGCAGCCGCAGCCAGCATGCCTGGAGACAAATTCCCGCGAATTTACATGTTGTATGACGTTTTGTGTTTGTGTTGTAGCATGCAGCAGCGACGAACAGAAGCAATTCGTTATTTATATATGTAGTATGCGTAATTGGACAGACAAAGAAAGAGCACGAGGTACGACTTTAGCAGAAAGATGCAAGAGTGAGCGTACACCGTAAGCAATTGTTTCAAAGACATAAAGGAAAAGAGATTGAAAGTCGAAAACTTGTTAGAAAATTTCAATGTACAGAGAAGAGGACAGAGTTAATGTTGATTATCGAAATGTACAGAAAGATTGAAATATAATTTTAGCCAGCGAAGAAAAGTAGAGATTGAAAGAAGAATTTAAGGCAGTCTTCTCATTGAGCAACTTTTTTTTTTCGTACTTTTTTTTTGCATTTATTTATAGCTTGGGTTGTGAATATGCCCCTAACAGGATTTTTAGAAATTCGAAATACTTTAGAAGATACAGCCTTTTTTGTGAAGCAAGGTCTTCGTCAAAGTGAGCTATTTTTTTCGACTCATTTTCATTTTTTGTATAAAGTGCGCTGTCGGCAGATAATTTGCTTGAAAGATGCCTTGGATCTGAAACTCAGAATTCCAATGAGTCCTACAAAAAAAAAATTCAACTCAGGCGCACGCACCATCGAAGTGGCCAATTTCATTGCAACGTGCCTCTTCAACGACGGTTTTATACCCATACTTAAAATTATGGGTTTGATGGGTATTGCGATTGGCAAAAACGCATACGAATACGCACTATCTCGCAATGAAGACAGATTGAACCGATCAGAGACTCGAGCTGCGGCATCATCAAAAGCTGGCAGAACGGCTCGCAGAGCAGAGAGGGCAGCAGAAAGCAGTTTCTACGAAAAAGAGGAAGGTGGCCTGTATGGAGCTGGCATCGCCGACTAATATTTGTAAGTAAAAATTGTTAGCTCTTTAAAACTGCATTTAAACATTTTTGATTTTTTTTTTTTTCCCCCAAAAAAATTACTTCAAACTTTAAACGCGTTTATCTCGAACCCACGTTTTTTGAACTGGCGGCCATGATATCTCCAGTTCAACTGAACCGATTTTCATGAAACAAAGTGGAATCGACGCAGAATTGTCACCATTCTCGGGTGAACCTCGACCATAATTTTAAAATTTTTTACTATTTTTTTTTTACACTAAACTAAAAAAAAAAACCCAAAATTGAAATTTTTTTTTTGAATGGCCGCCATTTTGTCAAAAAAAATCACAAAATTAAGCTTGAGGTTCATCCGAGAATTACATCTATACTGATTATAACCCCGTTTTTTTTTTTTCATTTCAGACGCTCCGGAGACCCGGAATCGTGGCCGCCGTGACGACACCTTTTTTTGTCACCACCAACTTTGAAGTCTCATTACTTTTTGAACAGCCCACGTATCGAGGCAAAAAAAAATTTTTTATTTACTTTGAACCTTTTGTAATACAATAAATAAAAAAAGTTTTCAATTATTCTTTGCGTTTTCAAATAAGAATTTTTTTAAAAAGGGTCCAAAAAACGGGTTTTGAATGAGAAGACCACCTTAAGGAAGGATTTAAAAGACATTTAATGTAGAAAAGTTTATCTATTTTTTTTTATGTTATTATGTTATTATTATTATTATGTTATTATTATGTTATTTTTCTTGCTATTTGATACAGAGTGCTCAATGACTGAGCAAAATCAACGAGGAGGACGCAGAGGCTATCGCTAGATTCGCAGCATTAGCCGAAGAGGGAAAGTTTCCGCAGGGCACCATAGAGCATGTGGAACTGCGTTTGGTCAGACTAGAAAGATATTGGAAAGACTTTGAAAGAATTCATCATGAGTTGCTAGGAAAGATAGCAGCAAAAGGTTTACCGGCCTTAAAGGGAAAGACGTGTGAGACTGAGAAGTGCTATAGTAACGCAGCCAGTGCATTAAAGGCGCGCATAAAAGCACTACAACCTCCAGTGGAAAGAGGACAGATGGAAAGCTCGCTGATTTTGAAGATGCCATTCCAGCAGCACGATGTGAAGAATACATGGGGCGTGTTCGATGGATCCTACATCAGATGGCAAGGTTTTCATGACCGCTTTGTCGCAGCGGTGCATCAGAATACTGAGATTTCATCGACATACAAATTTCTTTATTTGAAAAAGTCACTAACTCAAGGTGCAGCCCGTACGCTAGGGGAATGGTAGCTTACAGATTTTTCCCAAGGATGCTTGGGAAAGACTAAAGCAGCTATATGGTAAAAAGTATCTTATCTGTCGCGAACATTTGCGACAATTTTACCGGTTGCCAGCCATCCAGGGTGCGCCAACGGCCAACGACTTGCAGCGTATGTCGAATGTCACACACGAAATTCTCCGACAGCTGAAGGCACAGGGTTTACCGGTAGAAGCATGGGACATGATCATTGTCCACAATCTGCATGAAAGACTGGACAGTGAAACTGATCGGCAATGGAAGCTGCAGCGAGATTCGGAAACTCCGAATGCGATTGACATGCTAGAGTTTCTTGACAAGCAGGCTGCCGCTATGATTAACACGGTGGCACCAGGTGGCAGACGTTCACGCGAGCTTAAAAATACAGTCCACGATAACTTAAGGCGTAATGTAGGCTCTCGCGAAAGATCATTAAGTGGTGCGCGTGCTTTGGCAGTCTCCAAAAAATTCCCATGCGAGGCATGCCATGCAGATCACCAGATTTGGGATTGTCCAGATTTCATGGCATTAAATATTCGTGGAAGGAAAGAGTTTGCAGAAAGACGCAACCTTTACATGAATTGCCTCAAGCGAGGACATGGTCCGAATGCATGTTACTTGGGTGGATGTGTTCGTTGTCCGGACAAGCCCCGACACAACAGTTTGTTATGTCCAAATAAACAAATTAAGATGGGGTTAGTCATGATGGCACAGTCGAAGTTCGAGGACGACGATCAGGACTCAGAGAGCCTCCCGAGGAGCGCCAATTCGGCACGGGCAGTTTCACATGGACAGACTTATAAGAATCGAAAGAAGCAACAGAAGAGGACAGCTAAGAAATGACTAGCAGAACCTAAAGAAAAACGCAGAAGGACAGAGAAAGAAAAACTGAAAAACGAAAGTGAACCTTGTATTTCTAACAGAAAAAATTGTTTAACTAAAGAAAATGAAAATAATATGCCAAAAGATACTTTTTTACAATATGTACAGACTTTGAATATTTCAACAGAAGAAAGAGTGGCTTTGATGCCAACTGCTATGGTAAGAGTTGAGGTTTTTGAAACATTTGTTGGCCCTTTTAGAGCTTTGTTAGACACAGGTGCACAGCCAAACCTCATTAGCTATTCGTTATATCAGGAATTGAAGGTTGCAGCATTACCTTTGTCTAAGAGAATGGTTAGCATAGGTGGGAAGCCATTTGAGATAGAAAAGAGAGTCAGGCTCAGAATTTTTCGATGGTACGAATCAAATCGTCCCTTATCTCACGTAGTATCGTAACCCACATTTTGTCGAAAATGAGATTATAATGAATTTGTATTAATCCAATGCTGTTGCATCTTTCCACAAAATTTTATACCTATATTTTAAGTATAAGGTCAACATTTTGTGTACTGCACACCTATCGTAACTGCATTTTGCATAAAAAAAGTTCTCACGTACTATCGTAAACGACGCAGTGTGTATTTTCAAAAAAACAAAATTTCGGTTTTTATTTTTATAGACGCATCTGTAAAGTAACGGTAACATAAGTTTGATCTTCTACATTTTTCTTCTGTTTTGTTTTACTTCTTCTCCTCTTTCGTTTTATTTTAAAGCAGAAAGTAATCTTTCTAAGTGCAAATTTGACTGGTGTGCCAAATAATTTAAAAATTGTGTTTTTGAATATTCTGTATTAACTAAATCATCTTATTTTTATTAAAAAAAAATTGGTAAGAGCAAATTTATTAAATATTAACTGCAAATGTCAATCTTCACATAAATCTTAGGAATGACCGACGGAGAGACAGAGCCATGTTTATTTGATGGTTCTTGGCACTCGTCCGATATTATTCCACTTGCCGACTTTTGTGAAAAATTTTGTGAAGATTTTTTTGATTCGGAAAACGATCAGAGTTATACGCAGACGTGCGAAATAAAAGGATGCAAGCGCGAAGTTTTTAGTGCATGTGGAAGGTGCCAAATATTGGTTTGCTTTACCCATTTCGAATTGTGGGACACATGCCAATACCACATTTCGGAATACGCGAATGAGGGTTTCTTAAATTTTTGCCTTAATAACAGACGACAAAGCTCTGGTAGAAAAACACTCAGATAAATACAATCTGCAAGGGATTCAATCTGCGCTGATGAGCCAGAAAACTTTCAAGTAGAAGGCGGCCCTAGTAAGCCCCTCAGGAGTAAGTTGCCTCGTGTTAACAAGCAGAAACTCGCTAAAAAGCTAAGAAATTCAGGCAAGGAATATGTAAGTGTTAATTCTAAAAAAGTAGTTCCTGCAAGAAAAATAGGTCCTTCATGTGGTTTAGAATACTGCAAAAAAATAGGTAAACAGTGTTACCTCTTTACTGAGGAGCGCAAGAGTGCAATTTTTTCAAACTATTATTCACTAGCTGATCTATCAAAACAAAGGAGCTTCATTGCTCTTCATGTTGAAACTGCGGACGTTAAGAGAACATATTCTCAAACCGAATTGCAAAGGCGCATGGTCACCAACACCTACACTTGACCCATAACGAAGTTAAGGTGAAAGTATGTAAAAAAACGTTTCTAAATACGTTAGGTATATCAGAACAGATTGTGAAAACAGCACTTAAAAAACAAAATCCAACTGGTTTTCTTGAGGAAGAAAAACGTGGTGGCCGGCAACTGTCTTCAGTGAAATCTTTGAATGAAAAAGAAGTTAGGTTTGCCATTGAAAATCATATAAAACGATTTCCATCCGTTGAGTCTCACTACTGCCGTGCAAAAACTACAAGAGAGTACCTGCATCCAGATTTTACATTGCGCAAAATGTACAATATGTATATTGAAGAAAGCGGAAATAATTTATTTGCAAGTTTAACAACATATCGGCGAATCTTTAAAACAAAAAATCTGTCATTTTTGCGGCCAAAAAAAGATCAGTGTTCTTTGTGCATGGCATATCGGCAAGGGGACGTAGAAACTAAAAATAAATTGGAATCCAGGTTCCAAGCTCATATAATATCTAAAGAAGAGGTACGAAAATTAAAATCCGAAATTAAAGAAAAGGCTGAGGATGATCAATCAATTTTGGCAGCTGTATTTGACTTACAGCAGGTGATGAGTATACCTATTTGCAAAGAAAATGCTCTGTTTTATAAAAGACGTCTTTCAGTGTACAATTTTACAGTCTATAATCTCGCGGATAAAGAAGTTTTTTGTTATTCTTGGCACGAGGGCCAAAGCAAGAGAGGATCATCTGAAATAGCTTCAGCTATATATAAAACTCTACAGTACTATGACGAAAATATAGTTAAAGAAGTTGCATTTTTTTTCTGATGGCTGCGCTGGTCAAAATCACAACTCAATCATGCCAGCCATGATGATATATATCTTAAATACCTCTAAAAGCATTCGAGAAATTTCTCTTCGATTTTTTGAAGCCAATCATGGGCAAAGCGAAGGTGATTCTGCTCATAGTGCCATTGCTCATGCCATTTCAAAAGCTGGCGACGTTATAGTTCCCAGTCAACTTCATACAGCTTTTCAATTCGCAAGGATAAGGCATCCCTACAAAGTTTATCCATTACTTCATTCGGACTTTTTTGATTTTAAATCCATATCAAAAGATCTAAGAATTCTAAATGTGAGAAAAGATGATCAAGGGGATGTGGTGAATTGGCCACGAATGGTAGAATTTAAACTTTTTAAAGAAAATCCTACGAAAATATTTTTTAAATATAAACACATAGACGAAGAGTATCGCTCAATATCTCTGATGCGCCAAATCGGCAAGGTCACTTTGAAACGACTTAACGAAACATCTTTGAAAATTCCAAAAGGAAAATATGATGATCTGTTGTCACTTTGTTCTGGTGATACTCCAATAATAAGGAGTGCGGAACACCAACTATTTTATAGGTCACTTGATTCAGAGTAATGTATTTTTATTTTGTTTTACTTTTTCGTTGCATTTTCAATGTATTTTATTCATTAATAATTGATCTTGGATTTGGTTATGCTTTTTTGTTGCAAAAATTAAATAAAATAAATCAAGTTTTTGTGATTTTCTTCTAACTTTTAATAGCTTTTCTCTGTTTCGTAAAATTAGAACCATAAAAAAATCTCACGTACTATCTTATCAGATTTAAGTATTTTTTACAAATTCCATGATATCAAAATTTAAGAAAATTAATATTAATATATAAAACAAATGTTTGTTCTATACAAAAATACTTTTAGATAAATATAATTGTCAAATTTAACAGAAAAAAAGTCATTTAAAATCGCTCAAATTCTTAAAATTGCTCCCCTGTAAAATGAAGTAAAATCAGATACGATACTACGTGAGATAAGGGACGAAATGATGGTTTTTATGAGGAGTTTGGGTGTTGCCCAGAGAGAGTCAATGGCATCAAGAATGTTAATACTACAAGATAGTGATATAAAATCTGCTATTAAACTTGCCGATCCAGAGTATAGGAAACCGGATGTGGTACACATGCTTTTGGGAGTGAGTTTTGTGGCAAGAATCGTTGAATCAATTATTACGAGGCCGATGGATGATACAATATTTTTGCAAACGAAACTAGGGGCAGTTGCTTTTGGCGGTCAGTCAGAGAAGATAGGTAAAGATACTAGGCAAGTTTTGCCATTAATAGAATATAATCAAGATGAACAATTGGACAGATTACTGAAACGGTTGTGGTCACTAGATCAAATTGGTTCACATCCTAGCAGTACGAAAGAAGAAGAAATGGTTGAGCAACATTTTTTGCGCTCTCATAGACGAGATGAGAGTGGTCGGTTTGTTGTGCTCATGCAATTGAAAGAAAATATGAAAGAAATTGGCAGCTCAAGACAGATTGCGTTTAAGCGATTTATATATTTGGAGAAAAGATTAGGAAGAAATAAAGATCTGAAAGAGAAGTACATAGAAAAAATGCGTGAGAATATTAAATTAGGCTACATTCGAAATGCAACCGAAAGACCAAAAGATAGACAGATTACATATTATATACCTCACCATTATGTGACTAAGAAATTGTTCGTATTGTTTTTGATGGCAGTTGTGGAACGAATAAAGGTATTTCTCTTAATGATATTCAAATGTTAGGTGAAAAATTGCAGATAGATTTACATGAGATAATAATGCGTTTTAGACGTCATCGCGTGGCTATATGTGCGGACATTAAGAGGATGTTTAACCAGGTAAAGTTGGCTAAAGAGCAGTGGGACCTATAACGTATTTTTTGGAGGGAAAGTCCTGAAGAGGTGATACGCGAATATTGGCTCACAGTTGTCACCTTTGGGTTGACATCTTCACCGCATTTATCAGTAAGATCAGTAATTCAATGTGCAAGGGAAGCTTCAAACAATTTTCCTGAGGCATCATATGCAATTGAAAATGATTTCTACATGGATGATTGTGCCACGGGTGCTGATACAGACAGAAAAGCAATTAGACTAGCAAAAGAAATGCGAATTATTTTGCAAAATGCTAGTTTCGAGCTCTGCCAGTGGAAATCAAAGTCGAAGCAATTGATGGACACGATGGAATCAGATAGCAACTGTTCTTCAGCGGTGTTTTTTCCGGGGGGGGGGGTCAAGCATTTTAGGCTTGAAGTGGTTGATTGCGTCAGATCTATTTGCATTTTCAGTAAAAACCCCGCAATTGGAAAAAGATTATACGAAGAGTAAGATTGTGAGCTGTGTAGCTCAACTCTATGATCCCAACGGTTACATATCGCTTGTTGTGATAGTAGGAAAGATACGTATTCATTCAAGACCTATGGAGGACAGGTATAGAATGGGACGAAATAGTTCCTGCTGAAATATATAGAAGATGGACGGAATTTTGGAAAGAAATTGTATTATTGGAAAAATTTAGAATCGACAGTTGGATAGTTTTCTATACAGTGACAATGGTACGATTTTTGTGGGTGCCAACAGAGAATTGAGAAAAGCATTGAACAGTTGGAGCAATCATGAGACTCTAAGACATTTAGCTTATAAGGGGACAGAGTGGAAGTTTATGATTCCAGCTGCACCCCATCAAGGTGGTATCTATGAAGCAGCAGTTAAGTCGATGAAATATCATCTTATTAGAGTAATTGGACAGAAAGTCTTAATATATGAACAATTATTAACTCTTCTTTCACAGATAGAAGCAATATTAAATTCACGTCCAAGACGTCCAATAAACGATGACCCGAGAGATATATAGGCATTAACACCAGGTCATTTTTTGGTGGGTGAACCGTTGGTATTACCTTTACCTTTTAGTAGTACGCAGCGAGAATCTTCTGCTGGTCTGCAGCTATGGAAAGAAAGACAGGAAATGCTGAGGCATTTCTGGGACAGATGGCAGGCAGAATATCTAACTACACTGCAAGAAAGAAAGAAATGGAGAAGGGAGAAGGAAAGTCTAAAGGTCGGACAGCTTGTACTACTCAAAAGCGAGAACTTTCCACCTGCACACTGGGCAATGGGAAGAATCGAGGAGTTGATCGTGAGTAATGAAGGAAAAGTCCGTTCAGATCTGGTGCGCACGCCTACAATTATACTCAGAAGAGCAGTACAGAAATTATGCATTGTCCCGGTTGAAGCAGAGAGACTATAAAATTTATGATTGCGGATATCATGTATTTATTATAGATATGATTATTGCTGTAATGTATATTCAATTGTACACAAACATATGGATAAGAAAACTGGCGTTTTGACGGCAGTGTATAAAAATAATTTTATTGTGAATGTTTTTATTACAAAATAAGTTTTATTGTGACTGTCAGGGATCGAAAAGCATTGTAATCAACAGCCTGTCAGTTAGTTAAAAATAGACCACAGGAGAGAAAGGTGGAAGGCAATAAATGTCGGGTTTTTTTGAGCTTCGGCTTTGTTCCCGACGGAAAATAATTAATTGTGTTTAATTTTATTTCAATTTGTCGCAAACAGAACAAGTGATTTTTTGTCGCAAAAGTTACAGAACCGAGCTACAGATTGTCTAAAAAAAAAAATTCGGGAATAGACACCTGAATGCACATCTTTTACCAATATGGAGTTAAAATATGGAAAATTAAAAAAATTATGAATCGAAAAAAAAAATTCGGAAAATCTACATTATTTTCACCACATTGTTGCGTGTAAAAACTAGACAATTTTTTCAAAGACGCTTATTTTGGTAAAAGATGTGTAGAATTATATTACAAGCAAATTGAAAAATTAAAATCGGTCGAATAGTTTGTTTGCAGTCGTGTGGGCCGTTTTGACAAAGTATGTTTCGAGAAAAACGCATTTAAGGCTTCAAACTTTAAAAACTTCAAAGCGGTCAAACTCAAAACAAAACTGTAACAATTAATCTCCACAAGGTAGAATTTATATATATATATACAGAAACATTCCACACACACATATATTTTTACATACACACATACAGCGAACATCACACGAGTTATATCTCATGAAACTGAAACGCCTAGTATTAATCCCTTATCCATAAATTAAGTAAAATAAATAAGAAATATCTTGAAAGAAGTTTAATTCAATATCATTGCATTAAACTTCACCGCTTTGTTTATTCAGTTGCTTTATTTATGCAGCTGCGTCCCTTTTGGATAGCTAACAAATTTTGTTTATGCAAAATTTGCTTACATTAACTTTGTCTTGAATTTCACAATTAATGGAATTATTGCATTTGGATTATTGCAATTATTGCTCATCAATTATCTTTTCCATGGTTATCTATTCCAAGGATCTTTCCAAACTAGAAATGTTTCAAGAAACTCAAATAATCTTCTTAGGTTAGGTAAAACAAAAATGGAGAGTTAGTTAAGAACAAGATCTCGAACCAGTGGGTTCGGAATAAAAGTGAAGTTTTAATAAATATTTAATGTGGAATACAACTTGAGTTATTATTTAAGTTAACAAAAAATAATAAAATTGGCGCAGTCGGTAGGATATTCGGTAAAAAAGATTATTAGAACCAAAATTAAGGATAATCGTTAAAAAAGATTATCAGAACCAATATTAAGAATAATCGGTAAAAAGATTATCAGTACTAAAATTAAGAATAATCGATATAAAAAAATATCAGAACTGAAATTTATTGAATTACAGAATATTAAAAAAAAAAGAAAAAGACAAAATTTGTTTTTCGCTACAATAAAATATAAAAGTGAGACAGCCACAATAGGAACCAACAAGAACTAAAAATCGCCGAAAACAAAGAAACAAAAGACAAATTATTGTGGAAAGTTTTATTTGAATTGTGAATTCATTAGAAACGTTTTCAGCTTGGAAATAAACGACTTTAAAATGTTGATACGTCTCGATTAAATTGAAAGAAAAAACAATTAGAAACAATACGCAACAATAAAACAAACAGGGCACAGTGAAAATTGATTAAAACATGGCGACATTAACATTAACGGAATGTTTACAGGAGGCCAGAAATCTGCCACCGTATTCAGCGGAATCGAACTACAGCCTGTCAAACTACCTTAGGGATGTGGGGTCGGTCAGTTATATCATTGACGCCAGAGGAGCACAAAAACACTATAAAAGCTATTTTAGCGAACAAACTACAAGGGAAGGCGCTGAAGTCAATTGAATCCTTGGAAAATCCATCATGGGACGAGATATTAAACAAACTTCGAATGGAATTTGGCAAGAAAAGGAGTTTTTTCACTCTAAGAGAACAAGCTTTGAATATTAAGGCGAGTAATATAAATGAAGTTCATTCTAAGTTTGATTATATTTTAAATAAAATGAATGCGAAATACAATATAGACATTGTAAAAGATAGGGACTTTACTCCAGAAAATAATCAGAAATTAATTTTCAATATTTAAAAAAATTTTTTACCAATACACATTCGCACTTTGTTGATTCAAAATAATATAAAAAGTATTTATCAAGCATATGATTTTTACATTGAAAATGATTTGATAAGGGATATTATTATTAAGAGTCAAACGGATAATAACCATAGAAATAATTCTGTGGATTATAGAACAAGTGGATACAAGCCAAACAATAATTTTAAGCCAAGAACCAATTACGGACAAAAGCCAAATCAGGATTTTCAAAATTTCCAGAATTCTAATCCAGAAAAAATGCAAACGAGTTTCAGCTCACAAAATTTTAAGACTCAAAATTTTCAAAATGTTAACCCAGAAAGATCGCAAAATTTTAGGCAAAACCAACAACCATATAATGCACCTTTTAAACGGAATATTCATTTTTGGCAAAACCAACAACCAAACAATATACCTTTTAATCAGAATTCGGTGCATCAGTAACTTTAGGTAACATACATTTTTTTGAAAGTAGTATACAATTTATCCATTAAAAAATCCGCTTTTATTGAGAACAATAACTGACCAGGAGGAATTAAAACATGAGGCAATCGTTTTGGTACCGGAGGAAATGAAATTGTTAGGAGAAACAATGGCAGTAAAATTTACAAATTTTAAAAATAAAGATTTCGATATGATAATTGGTAGCAATTTTTTACGTGCAGTCGGTGCTGCGATTGATTTTTCTAGAAATCAAATAGAAATTAATGGTGTGGTTATTCGAAATTCATATACTTGGGAAAAGTGAAACAAATATTTGTACTCTTGATATTTTAGTGCCTAAGAAAGCAAATGAACAGGATAAAGAAAGATTGGGACAATTTTTAAAGAAAAATAAAAATACTTTTTACCAGGAAGATAAATTTTTGTCTGCTACAAATTGTGTTAAGCACAGAATAATTACTAACTCGAATAAACCGATTTATTCGAAAATTTATCGTTATCCCCAAATGCATGAAAAGAAAATCGAAAAACAGATTAACGACATGTTGTCACAAAATATCATTAGACACAGTAACTCACGATATAATTCTCCGCTATGGATTGTTGAAAAGAAAATTGATAATTCGGGAGAAAGAAAATGAAGGATTGTTATCGATTATCGACGTTTAAATGAAGTAACTGTCGATGATAAATTCCCCATTCCAAATATGGAATGCCTTTTTGATAAGTTGGGAAGAGCCCAATACTTTACAACTTTGGATTTAGCCAAAGGATTCCACCAAATATTGGTTGACGAACATGATATAGAGAAAACGGCATTCTCTTCACCCATGGGTGACTTCGAGCTCATTCAAATGCCCTTTGGATTAAAAAATACCCCTTCGACATTTCAACGCATGATGAATTGTGTTAAGAGATTACATAAATAAAATATGTGTCATTTATATGGATGATATTTTGATCTTCTCCACTTCATTGGAACAACATTTCATTAATTTAAATAAAATATTTGATAAACTGAATGAAACGAATTTAAAGATACAACTAGATAAATGTAAATTTTTATCAAAGGAGACGGAATTCTTAGGTCATTTAGTTACAGCAGAAGGTATTAAACTTAACCCTGTTAAAATTGAAATAATAAAACATTTGAATTTGCCAAGAACTGTAAAGGAAATCAAATCTTTTTAGGCGTAACGGGCTTTTACAGAAGATTTATAAAAAACTATTCTACCATAGCTAGTCCAATGATTAAATATCTGAAAAAGGACATGCAAATAAATCTCCAAGATGAAAATTATATAAATGCTTTCAATAAACTTAAAAACTTTCTAAGTAATCCTCCTATTCTGGCATATCCAAAGTTCGAAAAAAAATGTTTGATAACGACAGATGCTAGCAATGAAGCGCTAGGTGCTGTATTGAGTCAAGATGGAAAACCAATATGTTTCGCTAGCAGGACTCTTAACAATCATGAAAAAAATTATCATACATTGGAAAAGGAACTACTTGGCATAGTTTGGTCCATAAAATATTTTAGACCCTATGTTTACGGAAGAAAATTTTTAGTTCAAACCGATCATAAACCTCTCAAGTGGTTATACTCCTTGAAGGAACCTAACTCGAGAATAATACGTTGGAAATTTATGCTAGGAGAGTATGAATTTGATGTAGAGTATACTCAAGGCAAAGACAACAAAGTTGCCGACTTTTTGAGTTGACTAAACGTTAATAATCAGATATCGCATAAAGGTGAAGTCGAACCAACTACAATGATCGAGGAAAATTTTAATTTAAGGCACATTTTTGAACTAACCGACCATGACGTTCATACTGCCCATAGCTCAGAGGAAATCTAAACGAGCATTTTGTAACAAGCGATGGGAATTGTTAATAAATACAGAAAGCAAATCAAAATTGTTAAAAGCAAAACCAAAGAACAAGAAGTTTTTATCAGAAAGTATAAAATCATATATGTACTAGAAGAGGATAAATATAACATAATTCATCAGAAATTAATAAGCCTATTTGAGAATGATAGGAATCTAAAATTTGTTAAATGTAAAAAATTGGCCATTGATATCGAAAATGAAGTAGAATTATTAGAAATAATTGAGAATGTACATAAAGAAACCAATCACAGGGGAATAATTGAAAATTCGAAGAAATAAGATATGAGTATTTACACCCAAAATTAATAAAATATATAAATAAATATATTAATGCTCGTCAAATTTGTTCAGAAAATAAATACGATAGAAAACCCATTAAAAAACTTTTCAATCTTACTGATACACCAGATAAGCCCAACCAAATTGTTCATATTGATATTTTTGAGATACACAGAACTTGTTTTTTAACTTCTATTGATAAATTCACAAAATAAGCTAGTATTCATAAAATCGAAGACAGGAATATGAGCACCATCAAGACTAAAATAGTGGAAAGAATATCGTTTTTAGGAAAGCCCTACTACTCGTTATGGATAATGAATTTAATAATAATTTAATAAACTTTATTGTCAGGAACAAAATATAGTCCCCCATTTTACTACACCAAACTCTCATACTGGGAATTCGGACATTGAAAGATTCCACTCAACCCTTTTGGAGCATATTAGAATATTAAAAAGGTCAGAAGAAGATATGGACATTGAAGAATTGGTAATAAGAGCTGTTGGTTTCTATAACAATAGTATTCATTCTTCAACTAAGTTAAAGCCGTTTGATTCTATTAATCGATCCAATATTGACTACAAAAAAGTTTCAAAATTAATGCAACAGAAAAAATTTCAAAGTATAAAAAATATTAATTCTAAAAGAGAAAAGATTCCAACAATTGAAGGTCCAAATATATATATAAAAAACGCAAAAGCGGTTCGGCATAGGACAGAAAAAAGATTTACTAAACTTAATTCAAGAACAAATAAAAAAATCGATATAGCACAGATTAAAAGACCATTAAAATATTCTTTTAGGTAGTAACAGTAATAATGATGCTAATGATGGTACCACTGATGATAGAAGCAACAATAGAAGTAATAAAAATTGATACTAATGGTGGTTACATGTTAGTGGAAAGTGACCCAATTCAGCTTATTCGGAATTATTCAAAAGTAATTCATTTAATTGACTTAGATCAAATAAGTCACACAATTGATACTCTAAAAACCTGCGTTTCCAGTAGATTTAATATTAGTCAAGGTGAAATTAATTTCAATTTGCTACGCAGGATTTCGGATTTGGAACATTCCCTTTCTACAATTAGAATACACACAAAATATCTTAAAGTTATGAGACCAAGACGTGCATTAATAGATCTTGGTGGAAAATTAATTAAATGGATTTTTTGGAAATCTTGATCAGGAAGATAGTGAACACATTGAGGAACATTTTAAAGTAGTAGACATTAATCAACATAACATCATATCCAATATGAATAAGCAGATAAAAATCAATAATACTTTGCATAATTATCTTTTTAAAATAAGATCCATTATTAAATCAAACATTAATCTTAACATATCAGCGAATATAGAAAAACTTTTTATAAAAACTGAATACAATAGTTTGTTATTATATATAAATTTAGTTAAGGATGAAATTGAAAAAATCCAAGAAAAAATATTGATTTCACGTCATAATACGTATATAATGATAAGATTAAGCTTTAGCACTGAAGAGATTAAATACTATGAAATAGATGGTAATAAGCTAAGGTTTATTAAAAGTTCAATTGGAAAAATAAAAGAGAATTATATTATTTTTGTTATACTTATCCCAAATTTTCATGAAGAATTATTTAAAACATATTTTGTGTTACCCATACTAAATGTATACAATTTTGAATTAAACATAAACATAACTAAAATTGTAATAAAAGACGATAATGTCTTTTTGGCAAATAATATTTTAAGTTCTAAATTAGAAAAACCAAACGAGTGTATATCAAATTTATGGAGAAATAATTATACAAATTGTACTAGAATATTAAACACTCAGGAAACAATTGAGGAATTGTATGAAGGAATTATTCTTGTAACAAATATAAATACTACATTGAACAACTCTTGTAATAATATAATATACCGATTAATAGGAAATTATTATATAAAATTTGATGATTGCGAAATATCTATAAAAATCTTGAAAATAAAAAGATTTGAAAAAAGATTTTCTTTACTTATACCAAACTATGAAAATTTAAACAATTCTCAAATACCAGAAGTACCAAAATTAAAAAATATAAAATAAATTAATGAATTGATTTGTAAGGATATAAGTTATAGCATATAAGAATAATATATATTCTTCTAATATTAATAATTTTATTTTATATAGCGTATAAGTTAAAAGACCCTTTTTAAAAGAAGATTATTCGGGATTCGAAGGGACTCGAATCTTAACGAAGGGCGAGTTATATCTCATGAAACTGAAACGCCTAGTATTAATCCCTTATCCATAAATTAAGTAAAATAAATAAGAAATATCTTTAAAGAAGTGTAATTCAATATCATTGCACTAAACTTCACCGCTTTGTTTATTCAGTTGCTTTATTTATGCAGCTGCGTCCCTTTTGGATAGCTAACAAATTTTGTTTATGTAAAATTTGTTTACATTAACTTTGTCTTGAATTTCACAATTAATGGAATTATTGCATTTGGAAGATAATTGATGCCTCATCAATTATCTCTTCCATGGATCTTTCCAAACTAGAAATGTTTCAAGAAACTCAAATAAACTTCTTGGTTAGGTAAAACAAAAATGTAGAGTTAGTTAAGAATAAGATCTCGAACCAGTGGGTTCGGAATAAAAGTGAAGTTTTAATAAATATTTAATGTGGAATAGAACTTGAGTTATTATTTTAGTTAACAAAAAATAATAAAATGCGCGTTTTAACAGCTTCTTCGGTTTTATCGATTGGTACTCTGGCGCACTGGACTTTAAGCGCTGTAGAATCTGTATTACAAGCAGGATTGATTTGAATTTTTTTTTTTAACATATTCTCCTATAGTTGTACATTCAAAATAAAATAAAAAAAAAATTTGATCTTCAAAAAATTGTTTGCCTAAAACCTCCCTTAAGTCTCAATTATGTGCAGCAAAAAGAATATACGCTTGTAATTCGCTAATGAATAGAGATAACAATCTTATCTTTGGTACACACATAAAAGAGTTTTCTGAGATTTCTTTTGTATATAAAACTCAATTTTGATCTAAGGTTGCGAACATAGGGCGCATTCAACGTAGTCAACTGTTGTGAATTATTATGGTAGCGAAACTTTAGAGAGCGATGTTTTTCTATTAATGTGTTACTACTCTAAGCGTCAGAAAGGTTGTCAAAGTTTAGAATTTAGAGTCAAAGTTTAACCCTAACTTTCGTTAAAAAAAGAAAAGATTATATTTATGTATCTCATTATTTCACCATTCACTCTCTAACGCTCAGTACATTTCAAGCTTTCAGGTGTGTGCATGCTTTCGAATGATCAGTCGTGTTGTTATTCAAGGCGTTCTTTGAAAAAAATACAAACTTGTAACTACATTTTTAGTAGTGTACCAGTTAAAGGTTAAAGCACTCAACAGTTGAGTACAGGTAGCATATAATTTTTTCGCTCGATTAAATGGCGTCCGCTACCTGATCAGTTTTAGTGAGCGCTCAAATAATTGTACCATTCAGCGAATTTTTACGTTTATACGCCGGTTCAGACAGAAAGGCCAGTGCAACAAAACTGGCTTCATACAATTTCATGTAAACCTGCTCAAAGTGTGCAGAGTGGCAGCAGGCAGATCAGATCAGGTCAGGCGTGAAAGCTGGCTGGCTCTGGTTTCTCGCAGCTCGTTATGAGCAGATTTTATTTTCTTGAGTAGTTATTTGATATTTTTAAGGAAACATCTTTTTAAGAAGCACCTTAACGAATTCGGAATATTATTTTCTATTTAATGATATATTTTATCTTCGTGGCGTTTCAAGCATTGTGTTGTTGTGTGTGTTCAACATACATTTCGTGTAAGCCGAACGCAAAGAACTCTGCATTTTATCAATACCAACAAAAATAAAAAACACAAAAATACCAACAACTTGAATACGACATACATATTCAAACTTTGATGAACACAAGAAAAAACATGCAAGCGCATGAGAGTCACTCTAAATCAACTGATGCAACACTGGTTGCTAGACCCTTTTTAAAAAATTTGATATTTTTATTAACAGTTGTCCAATGTATTTGAATATCAGAATGGCTTTCAAAAAGTTTTTTCTTCTTTTTCTTTCTAAATGGCAGCCATATTTTCTTTGATACCTATAGCTATACATATATGCATTTATGTTAACTTATATTTCTCAGCTCTTATTATACATAGAATGATAAACTAAAAACCATAATATTAGGCACACTTTGGTCTTTAATCTGACATATAAGAGATGCATATAAAAAAGTTCCGTCATATTAAAAAAAAATTATTACATTTTTGTATTCAAACGTCATCATCATCGTTTCCTCGAGCTCCTAGGCAGAGCATAGGGCCTTCAAACGTATTCGAACATGATATCTTGCAAATTTAAGAATTTTTTCTGTTAAAAAGGATTAAGTTGCAGTCATAAATTTTTTCTAGAGTACTTATAAAAACTTGCCTTATATCGAAGTTATAAGACGGCAAAAAGTAGCTTCCGTTTCAAAACTAGCGGTATCATCTCATACTGTCAGTTGAAACTTTGTAAGTTTAAACTTAAAATTCAAATATTTTAAGAGTTTAATGAAGACTAGACTAAAGCTTTCTTTAATAAGGGTTTCAAGCTATACTTTTGTATTTTTTTTTTTATCTACAGCTATATTAAGAGTATTTATAACTTGTCTTATCGCATTGACATACAAATAAAATATGCATTGAAAAATCAAAACTTGTCTTATCCGTAGTGACGTAGATCCTTATTATTTCCTATTACAAAAGTATGTCTTACTTTTTAATTTTGGTTAATAGCTGTTGGCAATAAAAACAATAGCAATTTAGCAGTTTAATCTTCAATATATTTATTTATTTTATTTTTATTTTAGCCAAACAAGGCAATATACTTATTCTAACTTATTTTTCTAACAGGTTGTTGTTGTATTTATTTTTTTATTTTTCTCTCCTCCTTCCTTGTTTTAGGTGTAGAAGATATGCAATTCTCAGTGGGAGTAATCCGCCCACATGAATCGACACATTTTCAAAAACACGTCAAAAAGAAAAGATAAGAAGTAGATCGAAGGGGGAACTTATATACTAAGCTTACATACTAACAGATTTTATACACATAGCAAAAATATGTACTAATTTTCAATACTATGCTAATATATTATTAAGATGGAAAGCTAAATGGGAGAACAACTAAATTTTGTTTAGGTATGGGTGGTAGACGGCAATGTAAGAAGAGGCATTTGGATATGGATATTTAATTTAATTTAATTTAATTTAACATTCAAATTTTTCATTTACAATTTTTCTACAAATGCTAGATCAAGGAAATAGAAGAGGGATCAGAATGGTGAAAAGGAATTGGAGAAGATTCACTTATATGTACCATTGGACATAGGACGTGAATTGGTGTTTAATAAGGGGATAGTTATGTAAAGGAAAGTGCTTTGGAGAGGGAACGCTTGAATCTAAATTTCGATATTGGCGGTGTATAATGTTCGCTGACATTATTAAATATTTTACAACATCTATTCAAGGGCTCGTTCAATGAGTAAATAGTGTTGTGATGCGATTCTTTTAACAATTTTGTATGCCTTGTTCGCCTTATTGGTTCATTAAATAGTACCTTGCTAGAGATGTATTCGCTACCGATGTTACCAGTAATAACATCAAATGTAAAGCATGAGCAAAGTAATATTCTCCTTGATGACAGCGACATTAAATTGAGGATTTTAAATCTACTCTCGTATGGTGGTAAATTTGTATAGTCACGAGGATCGTATAGGTCTCTCAATGCAAAAAGCAAGAATTGTCTTTGAATAGATTCTAGCCTTTCACTATGCACTACAAAAGCTGGGTTCCAAATTATGCAACAGTATTCTAAGATTGGTCGCACTAATGTGCAGTATAAGGTTTAAGTTACCCAAAGGTTTTTGAATTCTTTTGCACGTCTTTTTATGAATCCGAGCATTTTGTTTGCCCTGGATATGATATGATCGTAGTGAAGGTCAAAGCGCATCTTACTATCAAGAATTATTCCAAGATCTGCTATGTGGTTGACCCTTTTAAGTTCCACCTTATTTAGCATGTATCTGCTACGTTATTACGTTTTTACGGGCAAAACTTATAACGTAGCACTTATTTATGTTTAAAGTAAGTTTATTTTGACTATACCACTGTTCCAGACACAAAAGCTTATTCTGTAAGAATACTGAATCCACTTCTGATCTAATGGTATAGTATAATTTTAAGTCATCTGCATATAAGAGATGGGGGACATCATGCAAAACTTCAGATATGTCTGCAATAAATATGTTGAAGAGAAGTGGGCCAAGATGGCTACCTTGAGGTACACCCGACGAGACAATCTTTTTAGACAAAGTACCCTGAAATTTTACATATTGGGCTCTTTCACAGAGATAAGACTTGAGCCATTCCAGCACAGTACCTGATATACCAAATTTTTCTAGTTTCTTAGCTAGGATTTCGTGATCAACACGATCAGAGGCTTTACTAAAATCTATATAGACTGCATCTATTTGGTGGCCCTTTTCCATTTTAGTAAGAATGTCTGATGCCACGATTGCAAGATTTGTGGTTGTTGATCGTCCTTTACGAAAACCATGTTGCTGCTCGTTTAAACACGGATTAGTTACGCTCGTGAGTTTGGAACATACAATTTTTTCAAATAGCTTTGGAATAGCTGATAATATTGCAATACCCCTACAATTTTCAACTGATCTCTTGTCACCATTTTTATAAATTGGCGTAAGATGAGAAGATTTCCAAAAAGTTAGAATATACCTGTATGCAAGGATTTGTTAAAAATCATATGTAACGGCGTAATTAATTGGTCTAAACATTGAACAAGTGAAATTGGTGGTATAAGGTCTGGACCTGGAGATTTATTTAAATCTATTTCTTTAATGGAATTGGTTATGTCACTCCGTGTTATATTAATTTCACAAACCAATGCCGGTCTACTAGTTATTCTGGCAAATGTAGGTTGATTTTGGGAAGTATTTGAACAAAAGACTTCTTTAAAATGATCCGCAAAGAGATTACAAATTTCCTGTGAGTTAGATGAAGTAACATTGCCTTTAAACATGAAGTTTGAACATGAACAAAATCGAAGAATTTTTTCGGGTCTTCAATAATCCTTTCTCCAATTAAATTGGTATAAAGCCTATAAGCCTATTCGGACTTAATGGAGAACTCCTTAGACAGCTCTTCGTATCTAACCTTTGCCTCATCACTTACAATGACGCAATTTTTAACGACTCTGTAAAGTTTATTTCTGATTTCTCAAATTTCTAAGATTTGAATCAAGCCACGGTTCCGATAGTTTATTTTTTTCTTTATTTTTGGAGCATGAGTATCAAATACAGAAAAGACTTTTTGATAGAAAGACGATACAGCATCGTCCAATTCTAGTACAGACAAGTGGTTCCAGTCCAAACAATTTAAGTCAATTTTAATGCTATTGTAATCGGCATTGAGGAAATCGTATACAATAGAATTATTGAATGACTGTATAAAAGTTATGTTGTTAGTACATAACTCAGTAGTAAAAGGAGTGTGGTGGAGGGTATTGGAAAATATCTGCTCAGCCTCACAGGTTGGACTAACCTTTACTTCGTCATATGAGTTAGTAAAAATCAAATCTAGCCAGCGATTGTTTCGGTTTGGAGCTGGAGCTACTTGCTGACAATCATTACTATAAAAAGTACTTAATAAATCGAAGTCGATCGCATTGGACAGGTTAATTGGAAGGAGATGGTTGTCATCATCATCGTGCACAAAAGTTATATTGGGACGGTTGAAGTCTCCAAGTATAATAACTCTATCATCTTTGTTTAACGCGGCTGTTATTGACGTTATCATTTCACATAATTCATTGTAGGAATTGTAAGTTGAATTCGGAGGAATATAAATAACACCTATGTATACGGAAGCTTTTTGATCTAGCCTTATTTTGATTATTATGTGCTCGAAGCATTTGGAGGAGCAGGTTATTGAAGGTAGTGTATTTCGGGAGGCTGGATAATCGGACATTGTTTTAGGATGAGAGTTAGGGACAATAAAAATTTTTGAAGTTAGAACGTGCTCTTTGTAAATGCCATATATACTTTGAGCTAGTATGCGATGCAAATGCCGTGAGGTCGTTTTCAACATCAGTGGGTGAAATGTTGAGGCTTTCATGGAAGTTAATGAACATTTTTTTTCAGCTCGACAGGGTCGGTAGGAAGACCTTCTTGTTGGATTGACACCATAGCACTTGTTCTTGTTGTACCTTCAATACAGACTGAGTCAGACTTATTATGTAAATAAGACAGGTATAATCGAACATTATCATACAACCGACGGTCTCTTAGACGAGACATAACGAAACGACCCTCACTACTAACGTCAGCGAGATTTTTTGTGAGCTTCGCATTAGGTGGCAGAAGAGGATCCAGAAAGGCTGGTGTAGCATTAGTGAACGTTTGAGTATTTGTGCAAGTAATTAAGGCAGGAGGTGTGTTATTGGAGGGTGTGATTGCTGGTGAAAGTGTTGCAGTAACAGGTTGTGTAAAGTAGGCTTAGGTATGACTATTACGGGCTGTGGGGATGGATTTAGTGTATGGGAATGGACGAAATTAGGATATTTATATGGATAAATTATATTTTTTTCGTCGCTATTGAGGTTAAACGAAACCCGTTTAACTTTAGGATAAGGGAGTTTCGACGATTGAGTAATAGGAAATTTAGAAGGAGATAACAGTTGAGAAGATAGTTTTGACTGTGGAGAAAACTTTGGGAATAAATTGGTTTTATATGACCAGTTTTGATCTTGAGCTGGTTTTGAGGGTGTTCTAGCAGGTGGGCTTATATTATATTTATTACTATCAATATAAGTAGGCTTAATAGATTTAATCATAGGCTTAGTGATAGGCTTAATACTAGGTGCCTTAACTTCCGTTTTTGGTTTTTCCGTCCATTCAGTTATACGAATGTTTCCTTTCGTACGCATACCTTCACTAGAAAACATCCACGCATATGCCTTGGGTATATTAAATTTTAAACTGCTAAGCTTGGATCGTTTTGACGACTTTTTATGGCAGTCTGAGATCGTTAATTTGTACTTTTTTTTTAAGTAATTTTCTACCCAAGTTGCATCTGTAGTTGTGGGGAAGCCTTTTACGAACAAAGCAGTGCTATCACTTTGGTTTCCTGTCTTCAGTTTTTGAATTCTGTGATTCCATTCTGAAGTGGTTCAAGAGGTTCCAAAGTGATTAATAATTTTTCGAGGTGCAGCAACAGGTGGTTGTATTAATGGTGTGGGTGTTGGTTGGCTAGGTTGCGAATCCGAGTTAGATGGTAAGGGACGCACTGAAGAGGATAGCACGGAGGCTTCCATGATTTCATCGAAGAGGGAGGATGAATTATGTTCAATGGTTTCTGTCACATTGATTGGTACAGTTGGTGATTGTGTTGTTTTTTTCGAGTTCGATTGCAGCAAGATGTCGACGTCATTTCTTAAGCACACGATATTTTCAGTTACATTTTTTACTGATTCAACTGTGTTTATTTTCTCAAAGTTTGTATTTATTGATTTATTTATAGCACTTATTGCGGTTTCAACACAGTTCATATCGTTTTGATGGTCTATGGCATAGTTTAAGATTTTGGTTAAGTTTTGGTTAAGTGTTCCGAGCATTTTATTACTTTAATTTTTTGTCACTTCGACAGCACTGCTGAGGTCTTCTATTGATTTTAATGCCTCATCAAATTTCGACACTAGATCGACTATCTTTTTCAAACACTGTTTATTTTCCGACCGCACTGAGTTTGTTAAGTCACTAAGGCATTTTACCGCGAGTAGAACATGCGTGAGTGACAATTCTTTACATTCATCGCAGTAAAACGAAAAATTGGCCAGATATTCGTCAAGATAAGTTAATCTTCTTTTCGATAAGCCTATGCAAGAAGTGTGGAGAGATTTTCCACAAAGGCCTTTGCACGTTATCTTCGGCGCCTTACGGTCCTCTGCGGTACAAGAAGGTGAAGCACAGATTTTTTCCATTTTTATTTTTATTGTTCTTATTGCTATTTTTTATTTTTAACTTTTTTTTATAATTCTGTTTGTTTACAATTGTTTGTTTATAATTCTGTCTGTTTAGCAGAAAAATGCCAATACAGCAGTCAGAGGTTTGGAGCAATTATAGCGCAACAAGAAACTTTTTTTTATATGAGTAAAGTTGACACAGTGAACGAAAAATAGCTTGCAGAATTCGCACTTTTATTTAAATTCGGTCGAATTTTATAGTACTGTTGAACTGATTATTAAATAGCCCACTGAACTTTTAGCTGTGGTCAAGTGAAACCACTAAATTCGCACTTTTTTAGAATTTATGTTTATAGAAGTCCACGAATAATATGCAGTTTAATGCAATAATTCACGAAAGAAATTTGAACTGAAATTTAACAATTGCGGAGCTTACAATTTACAACACGTCCGAACTTTATGACAGGTAGACACTTATTCTTATATCAATACTTATTTATCAATACTTCCGCGACTTATACATATTAAAACAAAAAAGCATTAATATCTTAACATTTAAATAGAGGAATAAGTATAGAGGAATAAATTTTACAAAAATATTGCTCATTTTTTTTCGAAAAAGTTTTGCAATCACAGGTTTGCCAAGCTATCAGTCTCTGGGTTTAGTGTAAAATATGTATTCAAATTTGCACTACAAAACAATTTACGACAAAAATTTTTTCAATTTGGGAATTCCAGGATTGGCAAAAGACAATATTCTTGCCTTAAAGTAAGAAAAATAATATAGAAAACTATAAGATCTTCTCCGATTGGATTTGTTAAGTTTTTAAGTTATGTTATTATTTTTAAACCCTAAATCAAGACAATGGTATCTTGGAAATCCGAAATAAAAAAAATAATTTTTGTTTTGCAAAGTTTTGTAAAAATATTCAAACTCTAACAACATTACATAAATAACTTAAATCTACTAAAAGAAAGACTACAAGACCTCATTTTAGACTAACAGGAAATACTAGTATCTTTCGACGTACTATCTCTTTTTACGAATATACCCATATACTTAGCTATAAGGACTATAATGAAAAATTGGCTTTAATTGAACAGCAAACAAAAACACCTAAAAATAAATTTTTAAAAATCTTGGACTTTTGTCTCAATCAAAACAATTACTTTAAATATGTAAACAAAATATATAACCAAATTTTTGGCATGCCAATGGGAAATCCTTTTTCCCCAACAATCGCTGACGAAATTGAGAACACAATAGAAGTACAGTACAGTCTCGCTAATCCGGGCACATATAGTTTCGGCGTGTGTCCGCATTTCTGGAAGTGTCCGAAATTCACAAAGCGGAATAATTATAAAAGCCATTATATGTACAACGTTTACTTCAGCTTCATTCGTTCAATTGCTTTTATTAAAACAGTTTTGTAAAGTAATTATAAGAACAGAAGTTATAAATAATAGTTAATTAACATTGTTTCACAAAAATATTTTTATAGAGATGCCCGTATTACTTGGAAGTCCGGTATAACGAGTGTCCAGACAAGCGAGACTATACTGTATTGGAGAAAAACAATGTAACAATCAAATACAGAACCAAATATGTAGATGACGTTTTATGAGATGACTGAGCAAGATTAAAGTATACCATATCTGGACGTAAAACTTCACAGACACAATAACCAAATTATATTCAACTGGTATTCAAAACCAACATCAACGGGAAGAATAATGAATTACCATTACCTTTCAACGCAACCAAAAACACAAAAATTCAACATGGCGAACAATTTTATATATAAAGTACTTGCACTTAGTGGCACGTTATTCAAAAACAACAACATAAATAAAATAAAAACTATACTGACATCAAATAATTTTCTCGTCGTAAACAACATGATCCGAAAAAAATGTTGAAAAAGACCCACCACCACAAAGTACTTTGGTGGTAAATATATACCCAATTTGACGAACTCTAGAAATCTACATAAAACAATAAGACAAAAAGATATCTCCTTCGCTCATACGCCGAAAAAATCTACTACATTTCAAAATTACATTACATACATTTCAAAATTGTAATATCTACCACTTTTACCACCGAAGGCTTTAATCTACCACTATTTCCATCAACATAAAATTTTTTGATGAATTTGTTCTCTATGAAATACTTTTAATAAACACATCACTAGAAAGCTTAATTGTGAATATCACTAGATTTTGATATATGCTTTATATTGTGAATGACATTGATATTTTGACGTTGACTGTCAGCTGTTAACAAAACGTTTGCGCGGGAAGCTTAAACGCGCCACGGAAATGGACAAATTTGTTATAATTTATAAAGTTGAGATGTTATTTTAAATTGAATTACAAATTATAAGCATCTAATATAGGACAAAACGTAGCTGCGTCACTTTGGACGAGGATGATGAAGATACTAAAGAATCCCTTTCGTTGCAAGCCAAATTTTTTTTTAAAGAATTTTGTAATAAAAAAAACTTCTCGAGCCTCCGGCAAAATTAATAAAATTTTAAATCTTTTAAGTTTGTTGATGGAAGGTTTGTTGATCTCTAGTTTTTGTTTTTTTTATGTCTATTTTTATTTTTTTGGCATATATCTAATGTATGGGCAGGAGCCCTATTTTTTTATTAGTTTTGAAATACGTAACTTTACTTTTTTCAAACTTAAGTGAATTTTATCTTGAAAACCATAAGTAAGTGACATTTCTAATGGGTTCTTCTATTTTCTATCTTCTTCACAGTTCGGTAAAAGTTACCGTCCCTGTAAACGCACATCTTGCTGGAAAATCATACTTTCATTCTCGGCGAGTTGTGAGATTAACTGGACGGTAACTTTTACCGAACTGTGAAGAAATTGGGCTTTGGAGGGATACAAACACATATTTAAAACAAAATTAGGTTCCTGCCCCTAAACTCGATTTGTTCTATATTGTTTTGTTTTCTGTTTTATAAAGTTTGTTCGTTATTAATCTATTTTTGTTTTTTTTATTAGATATATACTATTTTTATGATTGTTAAGTGTGTTATTAATATTTTTTTTAATATAAACATATATAGTTTTTATATGAGCTATCAAATTTGCCACATTTAATTTCATTCTACCACACTTTTTGAGTCCAGTTCACCACTAAACATTTTTTTCAAGACCTTGCACTGATCACAACACATAATAGAGAGCGGACACACAGCGGACTTCGAAAAAATAAGAATTTTAGATAAAGAGCCAAAAGAGAATAGACGCTACATATTAGAGAATCTTCGCATACAAGAAAAAATTGCAAAAACAATGAACACCAAAGAGGACAAAGACAACACAAGCTCCAACTACACCATAGTTTTAGACAACAGTAATCAGCTGGCAATGTTAAAAAAATTAAATGTTGTATATAAGTATTTTATATTATAATATAAAATGTTAATTTGAGCATATGTAAGTTTCAGTTAAAAAATTTAAATATTAACTATGCCCAAGTATTCAAAACAAGCTTGTTTTTTTTTTAAAATATGTTTTTATATGTGTTTAATGTATGTTTTTTTCAGTTTAAATAAAACAACTTGAACAACGCCTGAAGAAGCAAGAAATTACTTGCGAAACGTTGGTTAAAAGAAATGATTTTATTATGATTTAATTAATTCCATTATAAACCAAATTGACCAAAAAAGCCCGAAGGAAACTATTTTATAAAAAATTTAAAAATTGGTCGAATAATAAAACTAAATTTATAAGTTAACGATTTTTCATCCCGCACGATTAAAAAAATAGCCGGCATTGGCCAGCTTGAGCTAGCCAATGCCCCGCGGGCTATAAACAAAAACAATTACTTTTTATGTTTGATTTAATTTATTTTAGGTAAGAGAAATAAGGTGAGTTATTAGAGCTAGTGCCGAAACACAACTGACCTGCCTAACTTAGAAGTATCCTAAATAAAACTTTATTCACTAATACTATCTTACAAACTACCTGCGCATGCATACACTGGTTCCACGATACGACGGAAGCTCTCCAGACGCTGACTCGGTTTGAATTGCATGCGCGTGCAGTGTATTATGCTGCACCAGCATAAAGCGGCAGTTTGGACTGTGTTAACTCCTCCCCCCTCAAAAATCTACGGCCCGTAGATCTAATTACCGTTGGAGGTATGGAATCCTTGTGGCTGAGGATTAACAGCATGAATGTAAACCTTACCATAGATCTTCCAGGGTATATGCGACAATTACTGCCACCAAAAGTATCAGGCAGTCGGAGATTGTAGAGAAATTGACTTTTTGTGCAAGTCTGCTAAGCTGTCGTATGTTCTCAATACTGATGCTATGAACGTAGCCGACCAACCTTGTGCCCCTGGCTTGTGATATTCATCAATACTGGTGGCAAAGGTTGAAGCTTCGAAGCGCAGGTACTCGAAAATGTTCTATTAGTGAGATATATTGTTTCGTTGTCAAACTGTATGACATATGCCCCCTTGAAAGCTTACGATGAGTTATTAGCGAGTAGCTGGCCTCTGAAGTTGGTGAGGAAAATGGTGTCCTCCTTGATGAGTTCGAAAATCTCTTCATTGTTGATGCGATATTTACATTTTGCATTTCCTCCCTTGAGTAATTTTGGTACGCAGTCAGACTCTTGAAGCGTCCTCAAAGCATCTGTGTTACAAAAGGTAGTACCAATTATTGAGAGGCAATCTCCAATGATCCCAAAAGTCTCCTTCTGGTTAATCAATACTTTATTAAATTCCAAGTTTAATTATAATTAAAATTAAATTATTATTAAGAATTATAATTAAATTCCAATTTGTTGTCCCTTTATAATCGAGGCTCTAGTCAGAAGTAGATTGTATTCCTCTTTCTTAACCTTAGGCATTGCGATAATGTAGAGTAAAATAGAGCCATTTGTGTATACTGATGGTTTTCCGTATTCGATTGCTTTGATCTCGTTTTCATATGGGAGCGTTTCGATTTCTGAGATGATCTTGTTAATTTCCTCCTTATCAATAGCGTTTGTGTTTACGATGCCGCTTCTGGCCATTTGGCACGCTCGAATAATCTCATTAACCTCATCTCTGATGATTAAATTTGGCTCAAGGTTGTTTGTACGAAGTCGTCTATGCTTTTTGTGTTACTTTGGCTGTTGACCTGTTCGACTGCACGATTGACTTTTCTTATTATCTCCTGGCTTGTCATGAATAGTTTTTCGTTTATTTTGTACTGGTGATTGTTGTTTTCGATTATCTGGTTCTCATTTTTAAGGACGTTGTTCCAATCAGATGCATCAGGACTACCCGCTATCCATTTCCATGCTGAACCAATCCAATCGATCGAGCGTGTCTGTCTCCATGTTTTTCCCTTGAGAAGCTGAATGCGGTCTCCGACTTGTTTTGTGTGAAATTCAAGAACGCGTCGCCTATCCGAATTCGGTACGATTCTGTTAACGGACTTTGACATTTGATCTAATAGATGTGCGTACTGTTCCAAATCTATAGTATGCACGAGCTTGAAATACCCGTTGATGATGTATCCCTTGCTATCCTTCACAGAGACCAGTGGTGCTTTATAGTCGAAGATCTGTATGCAATGCGCCGCTGCTAGAAAAGATATTCTGAAAGAATACAACTTGTTACTTACTTACTTACTTACTTACTTAGGTGGTCGTAACAACCCGTGTCCGGGTTTCAACCGACCTCATCAGCTCTCGCCAGGCGCCTCTGCTTTGCGCGCGCCTTCTCCAATCGGATACACCAAGTGCGGTTAGGGCTTCCTCAGCCTGGTTCATCCATCGGAGGCATGGTCTCCCTCGTCGTCGTTGACCAGCGACCCTCGCCTCGAGCACCTTTTTCGCTGGAGCTTCGTCGTTCATACGATGGACATGACCCAGCCAGCGTAGTCAGTGCACAGTTTTACGCCGAACTACGTCAATGTCATCGTAGAGCTCATACAGCTCGTGGTTCATTCGGATGCGATAGTCATCGCCGACTCGAACAGGACCGAAGATTTTGCGAAGAACTTTTCTCTCGAACACCCCCAGAGCGGCTGCGTCAGTTTGCGAAACTACCCATGCCTCAGCGCCATAAAGCAGCACAGGTAGAACAAGCGTCTTGTAGAGTGTTAGTTTTGTCGATCGAGAGAGGGCTCTGGAACTTAGTTGCTTACTGAGCCCGTAGTAGCACCTATTAGCAATTATTGTTCTTCGCTTTATCTCCAGGCTGATTTCGTTTTTGGTATTAATGGCGGTACCAAGTTAAACGAACTCCTTGACTACTTCAAAGTTATAGCTGCCGGATGAAACGTGGGAGTCTAAATTGTTGGGTCTCCTTTCTTAAGTAAAAGGCACAGTACGCTGAGGTTCCAATCATCGGGCATGCTTTCTTCTAGCCATATTTTGCTGATGAGCTGATGCATGCGCCTTATCAATTCATCGCCGCCGGTTTTAAACAATTCAGCTGACAGGCCGTTGCTTTTGAGTCGTTGGATAGCAACTCGAACCTCTTCATGGCTAGGTGGTGGTACTTCCACTCCGTCATTGTTGATTGGTAGCTCTGAACTGCGCTCTCCATGGGCGGCATTGGTGGAATCGTCGCCAATAAGTAAATTGGAGAAGTGCCGTCTCCACAATCTCAGCACACACTGTGTATCCGTATTCAGATCTCCATTTTCGTCTCTACAAGTGGATGCTCCGGGCTTGAAACCATGGGTTACACGCTTAACCTGTTGATAGAATTTTCGTGCATCCTTCTTGCCCTGGTATACCTCTAGTTCCTCACGCTCACGCTCACGCTTTTCCTGCTCTCTTTTCTTGCGTCTGAAAAGGCGCCTCTCTTCCTTCCTCTTTTCGCGGTAGTTTTATCGCACGGCTCGCGTTGCAGCTGACTGCAGCGTTTTTCTATATGCGGCGTTTTTTACTGCAGTCGCAATGCGACACTCCTGATCATACCATTGGTTCCGAGGTTGCGGGCGCCGGAAACCAATGACTTCTTCAGCGGCAGCGCACATGGAGTGGGATATATGCACCCAATGTCCGCCGGCGTCGTCGGGTCCAGAGGTTGGTTGGTTGAGCTTAACCGAGAGTTGAGCGGAGTAGGCTTCGGCAGTCCGTTGTAAATGCAGCTTAGCGACATCTAGCTTTCGTTGCATTCCTGTGCGTATGTTCTTTGCATTGCATAATCGCATGCGGATCTTGGCTGCAACAAGACAATGGTCGGAGTCAATGTTGAACCCCCGAAATGTACGCACATCTAGAACACTAGAGGCATGCCTTCCGTCGATTACAACATGATCAATTTGGTTTCGCGTTTTTTGATCCGGGGACAGCCAGGTGGCCTTGTGGATGTCGAGGTGCTTAAATCTGGTGCTACTAACTACCATGTTTCGCGCCGCGGCGAAGTCGATCAGTCTTAGACCGTTGTTCGTGGAGGTCTCATGAAGACTGAACTGACCGACAGTGGGGCCAAAGATGCCTTCCCTTCTGACTTTCGCATTAAAATCGCCGAGGACTATTTTCACGTCATGGACCGGAAGGTGGTCGTATACGTCCTCAAGACTAGCGTAGAAAGCGTCTTTGACGGCTTAGTCCTTTTCCTCCGTCGGGGCGTGCGCGCAAATAAGGCTGATGGAGAAAAATTTTGCCTTGATGCGGATCGTGGCCAATCTTTCGTTGACAGGTGTGAACCGGGAAACAAGGTGGCGTAGTTTCCGGCTAACAACGAATCCACATCCAAATTCGCGGCTCTCCGCATGGCAGCTGTAGTAGATATCACAGTGTGCTTGGTTAGAGCAGCCTTGCCCTTTCCATCGCATTTCCTGGATGGCGGTGATGTCAGCCTTTATTGTTTTGAGGGCTTCCGCCAGTTGGATAATGGCACCTTCCCTATAAAGGGTTCGGACATTACAGGTGCATATCCGTAAATTATTGTCCGTTTTTCGTTTTTGGTGGTCGTCAACGTAATTGGGGTTCTTATCCGAGGCTGGTTTAGTTTTCATTGGGCAGTAGTAATGTGGCGTGACCCAAACCCTGCGCACATTCCATGTTTAAGGTCTATGGAGTGACCCGCCGCTCAAATTAGCCGTCAAACTGACGGATGCCAGTTTGCCGTTGCCCATATACAACTTGTTACTAGTTTTAATCCTCCTAAGAGGCCGAGCTTGACAATGAATAAATGTTGCAGTCAGTTCTCTTGTTTTAATTAAATTTTGACTAAAAACTAGCTAGAAATAATTATAAACTTTTGCGTAATGCTAAGTAGTGGTAATATACAAAAATATTTAAATTTAATATTTATTTAGCTAGAAATAATTATAAACATTTGCGGAATGCTAAGTAGTGGTAATATACAAAAATTTACAAACTGAAAAGTTACTATTTTTTTCCATTTTGTCTCTTGATTTTACAGGAATTTACTATAATTCTTACGTTTTGACATTAACTAAATGGTGTTTTTTTATACTGCACTACACCCACGCGGAAGCCTGACAAATTCTCTGTGGTGGCGACAAGTTGCGTTTTTATTTTGATTTGCTTTATTAATGATTTTATATATTCATTACTCTTATATCCTATTGTCTCTTTCTCTTTTTCTTTTATTTTTTTTTTTTTATATATATACATCGCATCTTTGGTGGGAGTCGAACCCCGACATCTTGAAAATAGAAAAAGTTTTCAAGTGTCCACCATTTTTCCAAAAGATATTCGATGGAAATTTAAATTGTATATTCATTTCTCTTATATTCTATTTTCTCTTTTACTTTAGTTATTTTTTTTTTATATATACATCGCATCTTTGGTGGGAGTCGAACCCCGACATCTTGAAAATAGAAAAAGTTTTCAAGTGTCCACCATTTTTCCAAAAGATATTCGATGGAAATTTAAATTGTACTTATTTATTTATTGCCATATTTTTATATATTTTTTATGTGGCTTTTATGGAATTTTTTTTCCCGTAGTTGTTGTAATTGTAACTTTATGGTCATTTGCAATTGTTTCTTTTTTGAATAGAGGCTTCTGTTTGCCTTTGATTTGTTTGTTGGCAACAAAAATAGTTCCACGATTTTGAAATTCTTTTGGCTTAGTTCTATTTTTATTAATTCTTAAATTCCTAAGTTCTTGGTTGCGCTCGATTTGCGCTCTTATATCTTCATGCACCCTGTCGCGAAAGTTTGTTAAATTTTGATAACTGATGCGCTCAGTTCTGTTGAAGAACACATCGCTTGGTTTTTTCTTCGTGACGGAGTGAAATGAATTGTTATAACGGTCAACCGCTATGTATAGAAGTTCCCTTATCTGTCGTGTCTTTATATCTTTTTCAAGGCACCGATATAGCTCTATCAATGTTGAATGGAGCCTTTCAACTTGACCGTTGACCTCACTTTTTTGGGTCGGTGTTTGGTACAGCTCATCGCCTAGTGATCTTATGTAATTTACTATTGTGGGGTTCAAAAAGCTTCTTTCATTGTCTGTGACGATCAGTTTGGGTATGGTAAAATAGTGTATAACTTTGGTTAGCTTTGTTCGTAGGTGTGTGGCTGATTTATTTTGAATATGTAATAATTTAGCAAACTTCGAGAACTTATCTATGCAGCTTAGAAATTTCTCGCCCTTTAATTCAAAAATGTCAATATGAAGGATTTCGCAAGGATAGGTAGGAGTGGGAGATGATTGAAGTTCAGGTTTATTGGGGTGCCTGTCATATTTATTTATCTTACAAATCTCACAGTTAGAAGTATTTCTCTTAATTAGGCTATTCATGCGAGGGAAATAAAATTTCTCGAGAATTTGTTCTTTATTCTCTCTCGCGTTACGGTGAGCCCTTCTGTGCTCGTCTTCAATGATTTGGCAAACGCGCTCCTGATTAGCAACATCTTCGATTAACCTTTGCGTTATTCGAATTTTGTAGTGGCTAAAATTTTCCAAGTAAATATTTTGGAGCAACTGCAGGCAACATTCGGGAGTTTTAATATCATTTATCACTGCAGGGTTTAAGAGTTCAATTAAGAGCTGTGTGAGATTTGCCCTACATATTTCTTCCATGGAAATGAAATGCCGGTTGAACCCTAGGTATGGCTGTTCGCTGCAACGCATAGGGTTCCCTAGCCTTATGACGATTTGATTTCTAAAGACATTCAAAGGCACTTCTACATGCGGAATTAAATCCGTGCTATCTTGTTCAGCACTATGCATGGTGCCTTCGCTGGCCGTATCGGTGCCTGAAATACCCTCGCTTGCAGTGTCTGTCTCGGAAATATTGCGTTCACTATGAGTGGGCTCAACGCGTGTAGAGCCGGTCAAGTGGTTTACTTCAGTTTTAAGCCGAGAAAGAGCGTCTGCGACAAGGTTTGACCTGCCAGGTTTATAAATAAGCTGGGAATTGTATTCTTCAATACGTGCCTTCCAACGTTTAAGCTTTGCATTGAAATTTCGGTTTCCCAATGCAAAAGTGAGCGGTTGGTGATCGGTATACACGCGAACTTCTTTTGCGCCATACAGGTATGAGCGTAAATTGTCCAAAGCCCAAACGATCGCTAGCATTTCCTTCTCGTTCATAGCATACACTTCTTCGGTTTTGTTCAAAGACCGGGAAATATACGAAATTGGCCTATCCTTTCCAGGCTCACCTTGAGAAAGGACTGCCCCGATAGCAAAGTTTGAAGCGTCGGTGGTAAGGTTAAATTGCCTTCCAAAGTCTGGAAAAGCTAGATCTTCTGAAGATGATAGGAGAGTTTTTAATTCATTAAATGATTTTAGCCCTGATTCATCTAGTTTTATGGCTACTCGCTTCGATTGGTTGGCTTTCACTTGGTTCTCCCCTCTTGTCAAGATAGTCAGTGGTTTCGCAACCTTGGCATAGTCCCGAATGAACCTACGGTAATATGATGTCATACCTAAAAAGCTTTTTAATTCTTTTAAGGTTTCGGGTGGTAAGATCTGACGCATGGCGGCAACCTTTTTCGCGTCGGCACGTATGCCATCAGGTGTTATAACGTAGCCAAGAAATTCCACTTCGGATTTCATAAAGTGTGTTTTCTCGAGGTTGACCTTTAGTCTTGAGGTTGGAGACTTGAAAAGATAGTGTCAATATTTTTTAAATGGCCATTTACGTCTTTTTCGAAGACGATGATGTCATCGATGTATACATAACAGATTTTTCCAATAAATTCTTTAAGCAAATCGTCTATCATGCGTCGAAAAATAGAAGGCGCATTCTTAAGACCGAAAGGCAACCTTAAAAATTCATATTTCCCGTTCATTGTCGAAAAGGCAGTTTTTTGTACATCGGACGGTTCCATGGGAATTTGGTGAAGCCCAGAAGTTAAATCAATGGTCGTGAAATATTTTGCTTTACCTAAACTAGTGAGTATTGAATTTATGTCCGGAATAGGGTATGTATCAGGTATGGTGACGGAGTTCAATCGTTTAAAATCGATCACCATTCGGTATTGCTTTTCTCCGTTAGGTTTGGCCTTCTTTGGAACCACCCAGACTGAGGAGTTGTGCGGACTTTTCGAGGGACGAATAATTCCCTCATGCAACAACTCATTTCCTTGCTTTTCGACCTCATCACGCATGCAGGCAGGGTAAGGGTAACTTTTTGTATAGATTGGTTCATCTGTAGTTGTCTTTATCTCAGCCCTAATGTTTGTTTTCACCATTTGATTATTACTTATTGGTCCAAAGAGGCACTGGTATCTTCTGATAAGGCAGTCTAGGGTTTTCTCTGCATCTTTAGGAAGATCACCTTTTGTGACGTGATTGACTTCTATTGAAACTTTTTAGCGGGATTTTAATATCTGGTTTTATTGTTAAAAAATAATTTTTTTCTGTCAATTATGGCCTCCAACATTTTTAGGGTGTCATCTCCAATGATACCGTCAAACGTGTAACGTTTGACGTAACGTAACGTAACGCATGACTGAATTATTGCCGATTTTTTCAAAAAATTTTCCTTTAACTTCCTGACAAATTTTTATGTGACCACTAGCTGACTGTACGTAGAATGGTTTTTTTAGAGTGACGATAG
The DNA here is from genome assembly GCA_914767935.1 of Coremacera marginata. Lineage (NCBI taxonomy): Eukaryota > Metazoa > Arthropoda > Insecta > Diptera > Sciomyzidae > Coremacera > Coremacera marginata. The sequence continues at coordinate 107,680,540 of OU612044.1, read as the reverse complement.
AATCTTTTGCAACGGACGGACAAATAAAATTTTTGTTTACTCCTGTGTCCACTAGAAACTTGAGCACAGTACTGTCCCTCGTCACATATTCGAAATATGGTACAACTTCTCAGCAACTTCCCCATTCTCAATATAATCTTCCGCATTGGGTTCCGGAAGTGTCTCCACGTTAAAGAGCCTTTGCTGTTTTTGAGGGAAATTATCAGAGATAGCCCTTCTCTTGAATGGGTTATTTCCCTGGAATCTATTGACGTAATTATTACCCCGCGGCCTGTTCATATAATTAACTTGCCGAGATTAGACGGACCGATCGACTTCCATTGCTTCTTGTGGCTTAGGAGGTCTCGCGGGTGCGTGTTGTAAACCTGTGTTGAATGTTACTCTTGGGGGCCTGTAAACATTATCAAATCTTCTAGGAGGTATCGGCTGTCTATTGTCATTTCTTATTAATTGGTTAATGGGGACTGTAATCGTGTTTGGAGCGGCTAGGTTATGCACTGGGTGCCTACGGAAATTAAGATTGTGTATGTCGAGGCATGCAGAGTATGCCTCTGGGAGTGTGCGAGGCTTTTGTACGATCAGCATCCTGGACAGGTCTACATCTAATCCGCGTATAAAAACATCCAATGCCCTATTTCTATATGTTTCGATCAGTGCGTCGACCGTTTCTTGGGAGTACGTTTCTGTCGTGATCTTGTTAATAATTAAGGAAAATTGGTGGTTCACTACCGCGTAGAACTCGTCAAGTTTCGAACCCCTTTGGGTTAGCTGGCTGAGCTGATGTTCAAGGGTCCTTATGTCCCGTTTATCAGCATAGTGCAGTGATAAGCACGACTTGATCGACGACCAGTCCTCATCAAATATATTATACGAGATCAACGCAGTGTCAGCACCTTCCCTGATCTTACTCCGAATACTTTGAAGGATTGCCCTAAATATAGGCTTTCCCCGCACTATTTCATAATCCTTTAGAATATTCTCGACACAATGCACCCAGGAAACGTATTGCCCAGGGTGCCCTTCAAAAATCTGCAACTCCTTAACGCAGTCTGGGAGTTTGCAAATATCCCTTAGATCTGCTTCTGTTTGTGGTGTGCAGAGTGGAACACTAACGGGTTCCGTGTTGCCCCTACTCCCCTACTTAAGGGAAACAATTCGTTGCTCGACTAAATCGAGTTGAGTGGCGCGACGATCCGTTGCTTCGAGCAGGTTAACGCGTCGCTCAAATTTTTTCATCTGCTCGATAAGAGAGTTTACAGCCCCGCTCATCTCGGTTATGGAATTCTTCATATCTTCCACTTTACTAATGTTAGTTAATTATATGAAATTTATTGATATTACCAATCAATTATTTAGTAGAATATAATAGGTTCTGTAATTTTTTAGTTAATATTTTAGACCCAAATATTTCAACAAATCTTTCGTTTTACTTGTCGCCAGCTACCTAGCCACAGAATTGTCTCGATTATAATTTTTTCTTTTTATTTTTTTCTGCATATAATATTGGATTACAACTTAAAGATAAGACTTACATTAAGACAAACATTGGCTTCGTGTGGATGAAGTGTTTTCTCTGAAGTCTTTTTGAAGTTTTTGTTTCTTTGTTTTTTGATCTTGTTTTTTGTAGTTTACTGCTGCGAGTTGTTGCAGGTTCCGGTTACGAGATGTTCTAGTAGACACGATAAAAATGTCAGCTTCTTTTGCAATTATTTAGTTTTTTATTTATTGTTTATTCTTTTTGTGTTTTTTTTTTTTAGTTGAATTTTTTTCTTTTTATTTTATGAGGATGTAGATAATAATGATTTGAGAAAAAAAATTTTGTTTTTCAAAAGATTCTCTTTGATATATTTTTTTATATTCTAAAGAAACTAACACGACATAAAATTCGGCAGATTAGGCAAACGAACCTTATGTTTCAAGGGTAACCGATGGCGGAAGGGTCGCGTTACCCGGTTTAGTCGTCAGTTTTTATAATCACCAACAACCTACTGAGGCACGACTTGCTTCACACTTAGTTGATATCACCCAATTGTGATCTTCAATATGGTCTTATGGGGATATTGAAAAGGAGGTGTTGTGTAGCGATTAGCCAAATGTGGTCTTATGGAAACATTAACTTTCGTTCGATAGAAAGCTCGCGCACATAATCACCAAACCACTCGAGTAGAAATCAACCTAGCTTACACCGGCCCTTAAAATGTTTTTTGGAACCGGCACGGTCCGTGTGTAACCCTCGGCTGCAAAGGCTTGTGATTATTAAATCGTCACTTGTTAAACATAAACACATTCAATCACATTGCATCACATTAAAGTTCACATTAAATTTCCAAGTAGTGGCTCTTATTAATTTTATTGAAATTATTTATTTCTTTATCTCTTTCTTTACTCGTCAATTTTCCAAGTAGTCACTTGCAATAATAAAACTTGGATTGTTTGCCTATCACGCCAGGATCACATACGAACACTTTGCCGGTCCCTGCTCGGGCGCCAGTTAACGATTTTTCATCTCGCACGATTAAAAAAATAGCCGGCATTGGCCAGCTTGAGCTAGCCAATGCCCCGCGGGCTATAAATAAAAACAATTACTTTTTATGTTTGATTTAATTTATTTTAGGTAAGAGAAATAAGGTGAGTTATTAGAGCTAGTGCCGAAACAGAACTGAACTGCCTAACCAAAATTCAATTAAAAGGTCTGTATTTTTTGTTTCAGTAAATAAAATTTTTAGAGAGGAAAATAACTTGTTTTTTATAACAGTAGCCTCGCAGGCGAAGATTAGTATTTAAGGGTATAAATTTATGTTTAGTATTCTAGGGATAATTTAGCAAAATCAATAGCTTTTCTAGATGCACCAACGATATTACCGCAGTTTCATGCCACAACTCAAAAATTTACTGCAGAGATGTTTGAGACGCCATATAAGAAAGTTGAAAATTTATCTATTAGGCGAAAATATGCAAAAAAGTTGTGTGGGTTCTATTAGTACATATATCACTGTTTATATCTGTCATATCACAACTGTCATATTTTTTATATAAGAAAGATTTCGTCCAAAGTAAAAGTTTTAATTTAAAAAAACACTTACATAAAAGATGAATTTCCTTAGTGCAATATATCTTCATTTGCGCTATTAATTTTTTAAAAATACTTTAAATTTCTGTTAATCAACACTTTAACTTTAAATTTGCGCACTTTTCTATGAAAAAATCATACTTTTACCGCTTTCTTTAGTCTGACGTTGCCATTACCATCAAAAATTTGTGCGACCACCTTTTTGAAAAATATTTCCATTTTTGGGATATTTTGGAAATTTATTGTACAATTCTTATAAAATTTTATTGGAATTTAAAAAAAAAAAATTGGGGGTTTTGTACAGCAATTTTTGCAAATTCTGACACTGTGCAGCGGTCAAAGTGAGTATTTTTGTTTTAAAAATTAAGTTAAATAATAAAGTTAGCCAAACTGAATTATGATTCACGTTACGACGGGGTTATGCACAATAGTAATTCACAGACCGAATTACTTAGTTCAGAGCGCCGTGTGAACATGTCATAATATAGTTCCTGAGTAAACTTCTAAGCCGTAAGCAATGTGCGACATGAGTAAGGCGTGTGATATACGAATCCGAATCTTAATAGGCATGCAGCAATTTGAGCTGTGCAACATACGCAACGTGTTTCCGACTTTAGAAACAGCTAATATGTTATACAAAAGAGAGTTTGTTATCGATAATTACACCTAGACACTTGAAGTCATCAACAAAATTTATTTGACAGGAACCAAAAAAGAACTAGTTCTTCACAACTGGGTTTGGTAGCATTAAACAGCATTGCTTTCGTTTTTATTTCGTTAAACTTAAGGCAATTGACTTTTGCCCAATCTAGTGAATTATTGAGACCAAAATTTATATAATTTTCAAAACAATAAATAAATAGGTGTTCAACAGATAAAAAAGTTTGATATCATCAGCAAATAGAAAGATGTCTGTTACTGGAATTCCAACAGATTCCACAAAATCATTAAGGAAGAGCATAAATAAAAGCGGACCCAAAACAGATCCTTGTATAAATCCACTTCTGCAGAGTTTTGTTACGGAGTTGCTTCCAAAGCAGCTAACGAATTGCTTTCGTTCGAAGAGATACGTGTAGATTAATCTACAGGCGTTTGTTGAAAATGAAAAAAATTTCTGTTATTTATGTATTAACTTGCAATGGTTAATATTATCGAAGGCTATAAGTCAATAGGGACAAGTGCACAAATCTATCTTATTTACATTTTCACGAATCCTTTGCGTAAGCCTTAACAGATGAGTGGTAGTACTAAAACCTGTTCGAAAACCAGAATGAAAGTGGCTTAGTAGATTATTTGTTTTTAAGTGTATGGAAATTAAGTGTTTGTATAACATATTCCAAAGCTTTAAAAAAGGCAGGTAAAATACTGATAGGACGAAAATTATCTAAGTTATTGGAATTGCCTTATTTCTAATCGGAACTACACGTGCTATTCAACCAGGCGGGAAGCAGGATAGTATTAAAAGAGTGTAGCAAATATTTTGCAATGCAAGGATATATGATTTTGATAAACTTCATTAGAATACCATCGACACCCACCGAGTTTGATTTAATTTTGGATAAGGCAAAGAAAAGTTCTTCCTCACATATATTTGCAAAATGAAAACCACTGTTTGGTGAGTTTCAACTAGAAAATCAGACGGATTTTGATAATCACTCGATTGAGAAGAAATAAAAAAATTATTTAGGTCAATGGTGTTGTGTTTGTTTTCCTGAGTGTCCATGCAACCATTATTTCTAAGTAATTTTTATGTTTCGGAATTATCAGCATGAATCAATTTGCTACTCCAGAACCTAATTTTGCATTTCCTCATCACACTTTTAACCTTGTTCCTATACTTACAATAGATCTTCAAATTTACTTCACAAATATTTCCCTTACAAGCCCTGAAGGCCAAGTTACGAAGATGTTTTGCTTCTTTAACTATTTGGATTGCATTAAGATTTTTATTTTAACTGATCTGCTTCTTGACGGTGGGAACACGACGATACAATTCGGAGATGGTAGTATTTAGCTGATCTAACTGAGAATTTACATCGTTTGTAAAGAAGATTTGTTCGATATTTGAATATCTTATTGACTCTTCAACATCATCAAAATTTAGGTTGGAAAAATTTTTGTATTCAAATTCAACTTTCGTTTTTTAGGGGGTATTTCATAACCCATATATATGAACGTATGATGAGATATAGAAGGCACTTGGAACTGGTCTGCAAATTTAACTTCATCAATGTCTCTTACTAAGAAATAATTAATTAACGAGACAGATTTGTGGTGAACATCGAAATGTGTTGGACAAGAATTATGGACGTATGATACGTTTGGGCGAGTGCAAAAATCATTCATTGTATTAGACTTATTGATATTAAAAAGGATAGAGTTAAAGTCGCTCATATACATAGATTATTTTGTCATAGCGGCAGCACAAATCACCAAAGATGTCATTTAAAGCCGAAACTTTGCCAGTTGGTAGATAGATAACGGCAATCAAAACTTTTTTAATTTCGGCTAAGATTTCAATAAAAATAGCATCCAAATTACTTGGGTCAGAATTTGAAGCATAACACTAAACGTTATTTCATTCTTCACATAAACTGTTACAACTCCTTCTCTAAGTGAAATGCGATCATTTCTGTGGCAATAGAAGACAGGTACTTTTATTGAATAATTTGAACCGTGCGGTGTAAGCCAGATTTTAGAAATGCCAACAATATCTAAATCAAGCCTTAATCAAGAAATAATTTAAATTCGTCAATCTTCGTTGAGTTTATAGATGGTTTAATGCTTTGTGCTTTGATGTGGGAATATTTAGATATTATTTTCGATTTATCAGATTAGTATTTAAAAGTGTATTATTACTTGCAATGGGACCTAGGTTAGTATTACACGAATTAATTTGTATAAGTAAGAAAAAAGCAAAATTTTTTTAAAAGTTAAGATAGAAGTATAAAATGTGAAAAATAAGAAAAAAATTAATAAAAAAGATATAATGAATTAGCACAGATTTTTCACAAGAATAAAATATACTTGTGACAAGCAGCAAAAATTTACAAAATATCGTATGATATAGGCCAGACATGCTCATCCAGTAGCTCATATTGCTCGCTTTACCCGCCATACCAATTTTTTTCTTTCGTGAGCTTTGTCTTTGCCCTTATGAGAAAGCAAAATCACGTAAAAAAAACAGCAACATAATCTACAAAAAAAGAAAAGCAAATAACAGCATCACAAGCCGCTGTTGACGATCATCTAATTTTTAACCCGTAAACAACAACAACAAATGCATGCAAATTATCCCGTTGCACGTGTGTTAACGCACACAGGATTTGTTTTTGTTTTTGCTTATACATTTTGTAACCACAGTAGAAATTAAGTCAAGTTGAAGTAAAGTCTAGTTAATTTCATTTATATTTTTTTATTTGTTTTTTTTTTTTTTGTCATTGCAGAAAGTTACGATGCGCAATATTTTGTGTTTGATTTTTTTTTTTTAAATCATTTGCTCTTTTGTAAAAGCTCGTGAGCTTCACTGATATAGGCCTATAAATCCTTAAAGTGTTCAAAGCATTCCTTCATCGTGGCGACTTTTCTGTTCCGTCAAGCATTTCAATTTTGACCCTGGGATATTCTTAGTGCATTATTCGAAACGAAGATATTTAATTACGTTTT